>SNQJ01S0071739.1:23542-42921 GCA_010110895.2 Picea sitchensis | reverse complement strand
AATAGAGCTCAACCCCGACTGCATACAACATGAATACAGTGATCAGATTGTGGAAAAACACATCAATGGAACTCGCCAGCAAAGGATCCAGCTTTATCGAGTTGTCAAAGAAAGGCAGCTCCTACACCAAGGCCAGTGACTCACCCGAGGTCAAATTTAGTAGAAATTTCCTCATCTGATGGGGGAACTCAACAAAATGGAGACCATTGATTCCTAATGGGGGAGGATTGATCCATATGGATTTTAGTGGCCTCCCACCTATCCCAACTGGCTCATTTTGGCAGTTTTCCAGTTTGGCATTTTTTCCCCTAGTTTTCGAGTCTCTGACTTGTGGGGTAGTTTTGAGGCCCTAAACAACATTTTTTAGGGCTCACCACAGTCAAAATGTCCTTTGATAGATAACAAAAAAATGTGTAGTCCTCGGATATACCTTTCGAATGGGCTATCATGGACCTAAAATAGAGATCGTATGCAAAAGTTACGACCCTGGGAAGTTGATGTACTAACTTACCCAAACGGGGCCCACATGACTTTTGGCACTTCATCTCCCAGGGTTAGGTTTTTTGGATGTCTATGGTTTTTGACATTCCTGTTTATTATAAAAAGGCCTTCAAAGCCTCATTTTAATCATATTCTTGTGAATGAGTGCAACCGTCACATCTCTTCTCAGAGATAAGCTGTCACCATTCTAGCAAGCTTGTTTCCGTTGCATTTTATAGTTTCATCTTATTTTCTTATTGAATAGAAACTAGTTTTACTGTATATCTGTTAGTTTTAATTCATTTAATTTTTTAATATTGTTTCTTATCCTTCCCCCTTTTCTCGTGCATACCTCCCAATGACACGTGGTAGTGAATACCTATCATATGTGGATACGTGGAAATGACATGGATCTACCATATTGGGACATGTGGTAGTGAGATGGACCTATCCTAGGTGACATGTGGCAGTGACATGGACCTATCCTTGGGTGACATGTGGCAGTGATGTGACCTATCCTTGGGTGACATGTGGAAGAGAAATGGACCTACCTCTGAGTGACAAATGGATGTACAGAGATGACTAGACAGTGACTTGGCACAATGACTAGGTTATGATTTGGCGGTCAAAAGATACTCTACGCAAGCTACATGGAATTGTGTGGCTCTCTCTACTTCATTCACAAATAACATGGAGATGGAATTTATTTATAAATATTTCATAAGAACCCCCCCACAATGCATGTGGGACAAAGAAAGTTGAATTTGCAAATCAAAGGCCCATATTTCACAAGGACATATCAATGGTGGCTGAGTCTCTATCTTCCAGAGCTCGTAACTTTTGATCTCAACGTTTGATTTGAGAAAATGAGAGCTAGTTGGAAAGTTAAAGAGATTAAGAGAACATTGAAATTGGTTTAAATGGCTGAAATATCAATTATCAAGCCCTAAAAATCAAATTACATTCGGGACTATTTTTGGGCTTGGAAACAAATTATTTTTGGAAAAACATTTATTTAAAGAAATTCTCGATCTTCTAAAGTGGGTCCCAATTGATGGCACACATATCTAAACTCACATTTAAAAAGAGGGAAAACAAATCATAACCATAACTAAAAATAAGTTTCAAGAAGATGAAGAGAAGACTATTAAATAATATGTAAAAGGCATTCAAAGGGTTCGAAATTTTCATCATAGTAAGTCAAGTACTCACTTTGGTTTTCTCTCAACTGGCTTTATTTCTCAATTAGTAGTCATTCTTCCTTTATTGTTTTAGGATTTTTGAAAACCTAAGGCCAACCTTCGACTGTCTCCTTTTGTCTTCTAGGTTTCTCTTTCATTTAATGGTCCGTGTGAGCCCAATCCCAATCCTCTTTGAAGGAAAAATGCAATTTATTGTTTATGAACTCTCAGACATTATTGTTAATTTTATTAAAGACATCTATTATTTTTTTATGTTCTCAAAGAAATAGATCGGTACATAACATTGTTGATCTCTCACACTTTAATTTTAAGCATGAGATTTCAAATGTGTCTATGAAAAATTTTTTGGTATCTAATGAAATGACCATTTAGAGTTCTTTTCCATATGTGGTCCATACTTCCCTTTCCTTTATTGAATATCGTGTCTTAATTTGATGAATTTTATGATGGAAATGTTGTCTTATGATAATGTATACTCTGTTGGTTTATAAATCTTGTAACATAGTGTAAATATTTTATTTTTGTAAGATACCTAGTCCTTCTCAGGTATTCTTGGCACGTGAATGTTTGTTTCAAGAATAAGCATGATCCTCTCTCATGCCTCTTTTACATTCTTGTGTATTATTTAAATATAGAGGACTACCACCTCTTTAAAAACACATGGGTATTTCTCCTCATGATTTTAACTTAAATACCATAAAAGAGTCTTTTAGATCAACATTTTTGGCGATCATATTGGGGAGAACAAAAGGTTGGTTTCACAGACCATAAATTAGAAAGATTTGTTTTCGAGAAATCTAATACTTTTTAGGATCAAATTTTATTGATAAACTAGAAATGTCCGGCACAAGCCTTGAAAACAGTTTTGGCATATCTTTAGTTGAATGGTTTAAAATGAATTGGGCTCTTGGAAACCTCATTCAAGGAGTTTCATATGACCTTGAAGACATGTTATTGATGTTTTAGGCACGAATCACCTATTGATTTTTGTAGCTTCAGATAGGTATTCTCACAAGACCCTAGGTGTTGGGAATGTGGGAATCGTCATGGGAACCACATCACAATTTTAGTTTGGTAAAAACTCCCTTGGATTTGAATGGGGGCTTCATGGGTTTGGTGATGGGATTTGTGGGCTTGTGTTGGGGCTTCGCACCCACAAGGAAAGCCTAAATTGATGTTGACTTGTGGAGGGGCTTCTATGGTGACCCCTAAAGATTGTATATAAAGGAGAGAATTCATTGTGACATTTCCTATTATCATGTGTGTGTGTGTGTGGAGATAGGATGGAATTAGCATAAGTGAGTCTGCACATGTGCTAGGAGGCTTGGTGATTTCAGCAAAGGGAAATTCTGCTAAGGAAGAGAATTTGGCCTAGGGTTGAGGACTCTCTATTTTCTATTATTGGCAAGGAAAGGAAAACCACACATGTGGGAGAGAGGCAACCTGATAAAGAATATATTGTACAAAGTGAAGCGAGTCGTACCAAGTGTCCATACAATGTTTTTCATGCATGCGGGTTGCAGTGGGAACAATCCTGTACATATGCGGGTTGTTGTAGGAATAGTTGCGTACATTTGTACAAGTTATTCTAGGCATGAGAAGGTCCATACAAGATGATGTCAGGTGACCTTAGTAGGTCATATAAGTGGTCTGCAACAAATTTGTGGACAAAGAATATTTCCAAGAGATTTTTTGAGGTTTTGTTTTTTGATTTGTATGATTATTGGATAACAAGGTTGTTCTCAGTTTCAGTGACTTTGGAGGATAAGGCTGTCCTCATATGTTGGTGATATTGTATTGGCTGGGAGGGTTGTATTTTCCCTCAGGATTTCTAATGATAACAATATTACAGAACTGAAATTTTGTTTCATATGTGTGATGATGTTGGTTGTGGAGCCTGATTATCTTCCTAATTCATAGGTTTTTGTTTTCAGCCATGTTTATAACCCATGAAGACTTGCACCCTAGAATACTGTACACCCCTCCATGCAGGGGAGTTGTAGGGGGTTTCGGGGGCGAAGACCCTGAAGGAAAAATTGCCTTGTAAATGTATATTGTAATTTCATAGTAAATCTGGACCGTTCATTATAAGGTCACAGATTTGATGGTAGAATTTATGTTAGGGTTTTTTTTCCCTACAAGGAAACCCTCTTTTATGAGGGAAATGTATTGAGGCTATGTATCATTGTGAATATTTTATTTTGAGAGAGGAGACTGTGAGAGAAAGAAGAGGAAGTTACAGCGGGTGTGTTGTAGGTTGTATCCCTTCATTTGTTGGATAATAAAAGGAAGGACCTGGCAATTTCTCTGGTGGGTGTAGCCCACACTAGGTGAACCATGTATATTTGTGTCTATATTGTATTGTGTATCCTTTGTGTTTTATTTCCACATTTTATTTTATTTTATTGCTCTGCGATCCTGTTTATCTAATAGATGATTCATCTTTGATCTTTCGTTTTTCTGTTGCATATGTTTTCAGTCAATAATTTTCAGTGTAGAATTGTTCAGTGATAACAGCTAGGGAATTATTGGTTATTCACTAGGAAGCAATTTCTCATATCTGAAAATTAGTTACATAGAGTTGCATGTGAAAAATTGGCATGGTATTAGATCTTGGGATCTAAATAGAAGGGGATCATCTTGAGACACATCTTTGGCTACAACACTGGAGGAGTGTTGTTCTTGTTCTTGTTCTTGTTCTAGGAAGGTCACAGGTGAAAACTCTAAGGGAGCTAAGGTGATGGCTATGAGAGGGAGCTACAGTGAAAGTTGCAGGTGGAAACATGTTAAATGTTCTCTAGTTTGATACATGGAGAAGGTTTTCCAGATGAGGAGTTGTGGACTATTGCATCTCAGTGGTGTGGCAGGTTGGGAGTTTTGGTGGATTGGCAAAGAGACTAGATCATAGAATTATGTTGTGTGGCATATTTCCAACCATGTGGATGGATTTTTGGTGACGTTTCATGGTGATTTATGATGTGTTCATCTCGGGTGCTTTGTCATAGACTAGTTGGTTATGTTTGTATGTCAGTTTGATGAGATAGAGTCTTCATCAGACCACAAAGTTTCACATTATTGAGGTATGACAATGTATGAGGTATTTGACCAAGGAAGATGAGGACATTTGCAGAGATGACTTGTGGTGGTCTAGAGTGGACTAGAATGAGTGTCTAACCACAAATCGATACTATTCATATGAGGACACAAGACCAATGGTAACATGTGTAGACACAGAGAGTTTGTGACTTGGATTATAGACTTGGAAGAATTTCATTAGATGATCATGATTTAGGTGAGAAGGATTCTTTCTTTGAAGGATTTCATGGTTCTTATACAATGATCACCACCAACACATGACATGGGCACATGATTTATTCATGAGCTTCATAGTGTATGACTCAGGTATGTATGATGAGCTTAGTAGGAGGACTAGGCCTATAGTATAGGGATCTAGAGAAGTGGTATTCCAGATGATGTCAAGGGATGTTTTGTGAGTGGAAAATGTGATATGGTTCCATGAGTGTGTTCTCAACCTCAAGGATTGAGGATTAGGACTATGCAGTGTTTTTCCAGGAGAAACAAGTGTTATTGGATGTTGATTTGGTCTTCCCAGGTTTTGGGAAGATTTTTTGCAGGGGATCTATGCAGAAGAGATGTTGTTAGGGTTTGAGAGGATATGGATTGATTATATCCAGGAGGAGAATCAGTTGGTTTCTAGGGAGGATAAAAATAGTTTGAGTGTCATGACTATGGTCATTTTTCTTCACAGTGTTCACATTGAAGGGGAAGGGGAAGAAGGAAACATGAATCAACAACAAAGGTTGATGAGGTTGCAAACAAGTTCTAGAGGGAGATATTATTGGTCTCCTCCATTTTAGGTACAATTTCCAACAAGGGGACTTGGTTGGTGGATAATGAAGCATATTTTCATAAGACAAGTTCTAGAGAGTTGTTTGACACTTTCATCAATACTAGCTCAGACTTGTGTGTGGAGATTGACACAGGAATCAAGCATGCAGTGCGAGGATCTGGTACAATATCATTCTGATTGGAGTCAAAAGAGGTGCTGAGGGTTTCAAATGTGTTATGGATTCTAGAACTCAGGAGGAGTGTTCTCCCAGTCTCAAATATTGAGAGAAAGGGGTACCACATATTATTTTGAGTTAGATAGGTTTTTTTTTTATGCCAAGAGGATATAGCTTCATATCATTAGTGGTTCTTGGAGTTAGAGAGGGATATCCTATGTGTGTTGTAACCATCAGGACCAGAGAGATATATGAGGAGGAGAAGGTAGCTCCACTAGTGGTGAGGAAGGTGGACTCACTAGTAGTATCAGCTTAGAGGGAGCCAAAGTTCAAAGGGATTCATCCCTCAAGATCTAGTAGGGAGGAGAAGCCTCCTAGGACTATGCATAGGAAAATGGACATGGATCAGGTAGATCTGAAGGTTGTGTGGACTCAGAGGGATTTTGACATCAGAGGGAGTCAAGAAGATCATAGGGAGTTCAAATTTAGATGGATTCAGGAGGCTCAGAGGGAGTTTGACTTTAAAGAGAGTCGGGAAGCTCAGAGGGAGAGACAATTTTTCAATGGGAGCCAAAATTTAGCTCCATATGGGAGAGAGGCATCTTCCAAGACTGTCAGGTAGGCTTCATGGATTGATATGGCCAGACAGGAGGTTCAGATGCAGGACGTTTCTAGGAGAAATATGTCTTCCAGGATGGGATCATGTCAGAAAATAGGATTATCTTTAGTGAACGAGGATGCAACCAGTCAGGAGGAGTGGATAGAAGGATTTTCCTTAGTGATAGAGGGATAATCCAATCATATGTATTGGAGAGAAGTTGTGATAGTGGAACCAGTGCAGGAGACAAAGGTACTCCCAAGATGGGAGACAGAGCTAATTCTAGGCGATGATGGAGGATGGAATTCCTCCCTTTCTGAGAGGGAGTGTTTATTATTTTGTAGCATTGGGAGGTGTTATCACTCTGTAATTTTCTAGAATGCAAAAAAAAATATTATAGGTAACCACAAACCTACTTTCAGACCCGAAGCTATCCTTCTGCCATTACAGAGAGGGATCTCTCCTGTCATTTTTTTCAAACAATACAATGGCTAGTTTTTATGAGACTAAAATGAGTATGAAATGGTTAGTAGGGATGATAAGAACATCTATTGGGAATGGAGTCAAACTAATTAAAGTAATCAATAACTAGTTATGGAGCAGATCTACGACAAGGGAAAGGTATTCAACACTTCTGGTTATTTAAACTTGTTGTAGTATATGGTGGAGGAATTGAGAATCACAGTCTATTAAGAATAAAGAATCTAGCAGGGATACATTTTATACTTAAATTTAGATGAAAAAAGTGGAGTGTTGAATTGCAATAACTCAGAGCATGTAGCATGAATTCTGAATTATTTATGTTCAATCAAACACTGAAGATTAAACACAAAAATGAATAGTTGTAGAAAGGAAGCACACATACAAATAAATAAACACATCACCATAAATCATTGACACATGAATCCTTGATAAGAAGGGCCATGTACTTATATATTGATCACTTGCATTAAACTCAGATAATATTACAAAAAAAAAAAAAAAGTCTTATCCTTATCTCCACTCCCCTCCTTTTACATTCCTCCTCCTCATAATATATATGTTTGAATTTCAATCTAACTCAATCAAGTTGAAATAGTTAGGGTTTCACATTCAAGAAGGAGTTACAAAATAACTCCTATTTTTTACGGTTTAGTTTTTAACTAATTAAATTAGGCGAAAATCTATAAAAATAGACTGTAAAGATCCCTTCGAATATCCCAACCCATGACACTTGTGTAAAAAATGAGAGAGGGTTTTGTAGATGAAACCATTCCTAAGAAAAATCCATTTCAATTTGTTGATATAAATCATCATCTTCTTGAAATATGTGCTTGAAGTTGAATTCAAAAACAATCAATTACATAAAATTTCTTAGAAACTATGAGATTTCGCAGCAACTAGAAAACTTGTTGTGAAATCTATGTTCAACATTTTCCTTTGTAAACTCTCTCTCTCTCTCTCTCTCTATCTCTCTGTCTTTGTGTCAATATGTGATAGTTTCTTTGTCATTGTTGCAACTAGAATTCCATAGGTAATGTCGAGGATAGAAAAATAATCACAAAAATGACCAGGAGTGCTCCACATGCCTCAATTAGCAACAAAACAAATTGTTTTGACTTTGTAAATTTATACTTACTAACATAGGCTCCGATGGGGATGTTATCCTCCTTGTGAGGTAGAAAATAACCTAAATATTGGTGCCTAATCTATTGGGTTGATCCCAAGCCACATGTAAAACCTGCTCTGAAAAACAAAACTGAAATGCCAACCTTTTGTACAAACTAGAAACTGAAATTGATCATAACTTCTCAAGATGGAAACTAATATGATAAAATCCAAACTGAAACAAATGCTTGGCCAACAAGATTATTGCACACACCATCCTAATCTAATTTGTTGAAGATTGTTACTTAATCAAGTGAAATCAAAGACCCAGTGAAACCATGCAAGCACTTTGTCCATTGTTTGATATTCTTGCATGTTCTTAATTATGAATAAAAAAAATAATTCTCTTAATGGAAACTCATTTTGACACTTTCAAACAAAAACTATTTTCAGAAAATTTGACCAATTCGGTATACTCACTGACTCTAGACATGTTGCAAAAGGATCATCAAAATAATGAAAATTGATGTCCTGCTCATCCAAAATATTGTGACTCTGCTCTAAGAGTTTTACATGCCATGAATCCACCCTTTCATCTATATCTTTTCTTTCATGCAATTCCAACTGATGGTTGTCATAGAAAGGATGAAATTCTGCATAAGACTACTACAATAAAACCCTTGCTGGCAAGAACGACTTGATTGATTTGGACACTAGCTCATCATCATATTAATTTTCAGACTTACAACTGATCAAAGGATGAAACTTTGACTACATAAATCCTCCAAATAACATGCTACAGGGTCGTGAAAAACAAGAATAGGTTGTTGCAACATATTAGAGCTGTCAATTTGTTCTAGTGAACCATTATGATTCAACATCAGTTCACACTCCTTTCCTTCAGTAACGATTTTTAAATTCTACTCTAGGAACTTGAGTGAAGAAAAACATAATGGCAAAGAATTATCCTAAGATGACTCACCATTTTCTTCATGTTTCATATCATAACTATAATATGCAAGCTGATTGATTTCATTAGTTTGATGAGAAGGATCATTTTTTGATAAAGAACATGCAGATGGCTGCTTTAGAAAGTCAACATCATAATAATCATCATATTCATCATATATAGGCAAATAAAAAATATCTACAATATCATCCATAAGAAAAATCGGGATAGTATCTTGCTCTTCATCAAGCTGATCTACACTTTCTGCAGAAACATCAACATTGTAAACTTCGAGAAAATTCATGGAACAATCAGTTTCATGCTCATGATGAAAAGGATCGAAATTCAAATCAACATCAAAACAATTTAGGCCAATAGATTTTTCTTCAGCAGGATGATCTACTAACTCACTCTCACGACACTCCACAAGTGAATACATAAAACAATCAACTTCCTTCTTATCATGAAATGGATCAAGAGCTAAATCAACAATTTTTTGATCGTATTCATTCTCATTTTCCTCAGCAATTGAAACTTCATCCAAAATCTGATTTTGTAGCTTCACACATGCTTGAATAATGTATTCAACCTCTTGAGCATCATTGAACATCTGTTGCAGGGTCATAGACCTCCTCTCCATCATAACAAATGGCATATTCAGATGAAAGGTTGTTGCAGAATACAACATGGCAACAACTTCAGGGGGTTGGATTTCTTTAGGCATGTTGTAATAAAAACTAGAAAATCTCTCATTGAACATAGAGACAGTTTCATCCATCTATATTTTCATCACATGTAATTATGAAATACATTGGTCCCAAGACTTCCTCTCACCCCAAAATTTCATAAAAACCTCCTTCAACTCCTCCCATGAGCTAATGGATTCAGGTTTCAAATGCCTAAACCATTGCTTGGCATTCCCCTGTAGTGACTGAGAAAAGACTCTCATACACACATCATCTTGCTCGAATTAAAAAAGGTCAATGAAATGCTCAAAATTCAATAGGTGTTTTTAAACTATAAGGTTGTCTAGTTCTCCATCAAACATAGGGAGGTATTTATAATGCTTTGCTGGAAAACCATGAAGGATAAAAGGAATTTTGAGAGTTCGATATCTCTCTTGGATCTTGGAAGGTATAGGATTAGGTAAAAGAGGAATTATATCAGTCTTGGTCTCTTGAGGCTCATCAAATTGAATATGGTCATCATTAGGATCTTGTTCAAGATCAACAATACAAGAAGAGGGAATATTTACAGTCTGCAATGAAGGATATACAAGAGTGGATCTATGGTCTTCTTTTGAATATAGTAAGGAAAGGAATATTCTTTTAACATGTTCAAGAAAGGGAAAAATGTAATTGATGAAAATGAATAAGATATCTTAGAAAAAATATTGTACTTTGATACTTGAATCTTGGTCCTTTCATATTTATGTGAATAAGGCTCGTTCTCCAATAGAGCCTTTGAATTTGATTGTAGCTTGATTGGAGTCATACAGTGAATGGTACAACCTTCTTGTATTTGACTATTGTTCACCATCAGAAGTTAAATCTGATGTTTGTCGTTCTTTCCCAGGGAAACTTTCACCTTCGCTCCCTGATAATGGCGCCAAAATGTTATCACTCTGTAATTTTCTTGTCTACGATAGAAAATATCAAAGGTAACCACAAACCTACTTTCAGACTGGAATCTATCCTTTTTCTAGTCTAGAGAGGGCTCTCTGCTATCAATTTTTCAATCAATACGATGGCTAGGTTTTATGAGACTAAAATGAGTATGAAATGGTTAGTAGGGCTGAGAAGAACATCTATTGGGAATGGAGTCAAACTAATGAAAGTAATCAATAAATAGTTATGGAGCAGATATACGATAAGGGAAAGGTAGTCAACACTTCTAGTTATTTAAACTTGTTGTAGTATATGGTGGAGGAATTGAGAATCACAATCCATTAAGCATAAAGCATCTAGCAGGGATGAATTTTATACTTAACTTTATATGAAAAAGATGGAGTGTTGAATTGCAATAACTCAAAGCATGTAGCATGAATTCTGAATTGTATATGTTCAATCAAACAATGAATATTAAACACATAAATGAATAACTATATAAAGGAATCACACATACAAAGAAAGAAACACATCACCATAAATCATTGACACAAGAATCCTTGAGAAGAAGGGCCATGTACTTATATATTGATCACTTGTATTAAATTCAGACAATATTACGAAAACCAAAATAAGTCTTCTCCTTATATCCACTCCCCTCATTTTGAAATCCTCCTCCTCATAATATATATGATTACATTTCAATCTAACTCAATCAGGTAAAAATAGTTAGGGTTTCACATTCAAGAGGGAGTTACAAACTAACTCCTATTTTTTAAGGTTTAGTTTTTAACTAATTAAATTAGGAAAAAATCTGTAAAATAGGCTGTAAAAATCCCTTTGAATCTCCCAAACCATGACACTTGTACAAACACTGACAGGGGTTTTTGTAGATGAACCTGTTCTTGAGAAAAACCTCTGTCCGTTTGTTGATATCAATCACCATCTGCTTGGAATTTGTGCTTGAAGTTGACTACAAAAATAGTCACCTACAGGAAATTTTGTAGCAACTAGAAAACTTGTTGTGAAATCTTTGTTTCAACAGTTTACTTTGTGAACTCTCTCTCTATCAATATGTGATAATGTATTTGTCATTGTTGCAGCTATAAGGCCATAGGTAATGTCAAGGATAGAAAAATAATGACAAAATTTACTAGGAGTGCTCCACATGCCTCAATTAGCAACAAAACAAACTGTTTTGACTTTGTAAATTTATATTCACTAACATAGGATCCAATGGGGATTCTATCCTCCCTCTGAGGTAGCCAAGAACATGAATATTTGTGCCTAATACATTGGGATGATTCCAAGCCACATCTAAAATCTACTTTGAAAAAAAAATTGAAATGCCAACCTTTTGTGCAAATTAGAAACTAAAACTAATAATAACTGCTCAAGCTGGAAAATAATTTGCTAAAATACAAACTGAAACAAATCTTGACCAGAAAGATTATTGCACACACCATCCTACTCTAAGCTGCTAAAGATTGTTGCTTAATCAAGTGAAATCAAAGACCCAATGAAACCATGCAAGCACTTTTTCCACTGTTTGAGCTTCTTGCATGTTCTTAACTATGAATAAACAGAAGAATTCTCTTGATGGAAACTCATTTTGACACTTGCAAACAAAAACAATTTTCAGAAAATTTGACCAATTAGGCATACTCAATGATTCCAGACATGCTGCAAAAGGATCATCAAAATAATGTAAATCGATGTCCTGCTCATCCAAAATATTGTGACTCTGCTCTAGGAGGTTTACATGCCATGAATCCACCCCTTCATCTGTATATTTTCTTTCATGCAATTCCAACTAATGGTTGTCATAGAAAGGCTCAAATTATGCATAAGATTGCTGCAATAAAACCCTTGCTGGCAAGAAGGACATGACTCATTTAGACACTATCTTGTCATCATCTTCATTTTCAGACTTACAACTGATCAAAGGCTGAAAAATTTGACTGGATAAATCCTCTAAATAACATGCTACAAGGTTGTGAAAAACAAGAGTAGGCTTTTGCAGCGTAATAGAACTGTCAATTTGTTCCAGTGAACCATTATTATTCGACATTAGTTCACACTCCTTTCCTTCATTATGATTTTTAAATTCTCCTCCAGGAACTTAAATTAAGAAAAACATAATGGAAAACAATTATCCTGAGCCGACTCACCATTTTCTTCATGTTTCATATCATAACGATAATACACAGGTTGATTTCTTTCATTGTCTTGATGAGAAGGATCATTTTCTAATAGACAACATGTAGTTGGATGCTCTACAAATTCAACATCATAATCATCATCATATCCATCATATATATGCATATCACCAATCTCTACAATATCATCCATAAGGAAAATTGGGACAATATCTTGCTCTTCATCAAGATGATATACACTTTTTTCATAAACATCAACATTGAAAACTTCGAGAAAATTCATGGAACAATTAGTTTCATTCCCATGATAAAAAGGATCGAAATTCAAATCAGAAGCAAAACAATTTAGGCCGACAACTTTTTCTTCAACAGGTTGATCTACTAACTCACTCTCATGACACTCCACAAGTGAATACATAAAACAATCAACTTCCTTCTTATCATGAAACGAGTCGAGCTAAATCAACAATTTGATGATCATGTTCATTCTCATGTTTCTCAACAATTGAAACTTCATCCAAAATCTAATTTTGAAGCTTCTCACATGCTTGAAGATTGTATTCAACCTCTTGAGCATCATTGAACATCTGTTGCAGGGTCAAAAGACTTCCTCTTCATTAGAATAAATGACATATTCATATGAAAGGTTGTTTCATAATAGAGCATGGAAACAACTTCAAGGGGTTGGATTTATTTAGGCATGTTGTAATAAAAAATGGAAAACCTCTTGCTGAACATAGAGACAATTTCATCCCTCTGTATTTTCATGGCATGAAATTCTAAAATACACTGGTCCCAAGACTTCCTCTCACCCCAATTTTTCATAAAAACCTCCTTCAAATCCCCCCATGAGCTAATGGATTCGTGATACAAATGCCTAAACCATTTCTTGGCATTCCCCTGTAGAGATTGCGAAAAGAATCTCATACACACATCATCTTGCTCAACTTCAAAAAGGTTGTCTAGTTCTCCATCAAACATAGGGAGGTTTTTAAAAATGCTTTGTTGGAAAACTATGAAGGATAGAAGGCAATTTGAGAGGTCGATATCTCTCTTGAATCTTGGAAGGTATAGGATTAGTTACAAGAGGAATGATATCAGTCTTGGTCTCTTGAGTCTCATCAGATTGAATATGGTCATCATTAGCATCTTGTTCAAGATCAATAATACAAGAAGAGGGAATATTTACAGTCTGCAATGAAGGATATACAAGAGTGGATCTATGGTATTCTTTTGAATATAGTAAGGAAAGAAATATTGTTTTAAAATGTTCAAGAAAGGAAAAAAGGCAATTGATGAAAATGAATAGGATATCTTGGAAAAAAATTGTACTTTGATACATGAATTTTGGTCCTTTCATATTTCTATAAATAAGGCTCGTCCTGTAGTGGAGTCTTTGACTTTGATTGCATCTTGATTGGATTCGCCAGGTGAATGGTACAACCTTCTTGTATCAGACTACTATGCACCATTAGAAATCAATTCTGATATTTGCCGTTCTTTCCCAGGGAAACTTTCACCTTCGCTCCTCGACAATGGTGCCAAAATGTTATCACTCTATAATTTTCTTGGCTGCAACAAAAAATCTCAGAGGTAACCACAAACCTACTTTCAAACTGGAAGCTAGCATTCTGTCAGTCCAAAGAGAGCTCTCTCCTATCAGTTTCTCAATCAATACAATGGTTAGGTTTCATGAGACTAAAATGAATATGAAATGGTTAGTAGAGATGAGAAGAAGATATATTGGGCATGGAGTCAAACTAATCAAACTAATCAATATCTAGTTATGAAGCATATCTACAACAAGGGAAAGGTAGTCAACACTTATTGTTATTTAAAATTGTTGTAGTATATGGTGGAGGAATTGAGAATCACAGTCCATTAATCATAAAGCATCTAGAAGGGATGAATTTTATACTTAACTTTATATGAAAAAGGTGGAGTGTTGAATTGCAATAACTCATAGCATGTAGCATGAATTCTGAATTATATATGTTCAATTAAACATTGAAGATTAAACAAATAAATGAATAATTGTAGAAAGGAAGCACACATATAAAGAAAGAAACACATCACTAGAAATCATTGACACAGGAATCCTTGAGAAGAAGGGCCATGTACTTATATATTGATCACTTGCATTAAACTCATACATTATTACAAAAAAAATATAAGTCTTCTCCGTATCTCCACTCCTCTCGTTTTACAATCCTCCTCCTCATAATATATATGATTAAATATCAATCTAACTCAATTAGGTCTAAATAGTTAGGGTTTCACATTCAATAAGGAGTTACAAACTTACTCTTATTTTTTAGGGTTTAGTTTATAACTAATTAAATTAGGCGAAAATCTTTAAAAATAGGTTGTAAAGATCCCTTTGAATCTCCCAAACCATGACACCTGTGCAAAAAATGAGAGACATTTTTGTAGATGAACCCATTCTTGAGAAAAAAAATATTTCGTTTTGTTGAGATAAATCACTATCTGCTCAGAATATGCACTTGAAGTTGACTACAAAAGCAATCAACTACAGGAAATTTCGTAGCAACCAGGATATTTCGGAGCAAATAGAAAACCTGCTGTGAAATCTCTGTTTCAACGGTTTCCTTTGTGAACTCTCTCTCTGTTTATATGTGATAGAATCTTTGTCATTGTTTCAACTAGAAGGCCATAAGTAATGTCGAGGATAGAAAAATAATCACAAAAATGACCAGGAGTGCTCCACATGCCTCAATTAGCAACAAAACAAGTTGTTTTGACTTTGTAAATTTATACTCACTAATAGGAGGCATTCCCACTTGTGGAGCGTAGTGAGAATACCTTCCTCTCTAAGAGGAAGTGTTGATATTTGTAGCTTCATACATTTATTCTCACATGACCCTAGGTGTTGGGCATGTCAGAATCATCGTGGGCACCACATCACACTTTTGGTTTGGTGAAACCCCCCTTGGATTTGAGTGGGAGATTAATGGGTTTGGTGATGGGATTTGTGGGCTTGTGTTGGGGCTTCACACTCATAAGGAAATACTAATTTGATGTTGACTTTTGGAGGGGCTTCTATGGCGACCCCTAAGGATTGTATATAAAGGAGAGAATTCATTGTGACATTTCATATTATCATGTGTGTGTGTGGAGACATGATGGAGATAGCAAAAGTGAGTGTGCACTTGTGATAGGAGGCTTGGTGATTTTAGCAAAGGAAAATTCTTCTAGGGGAGAAAAAATGGCCTAGGGTTGAGGACTCTCTATTTTTTGTTCTTGGCAGGGAAAAGGCACATCACATGTGTGGGAGAGAGAGGCAACCTCAGAAGGAAGATATTGTACGAAGTGGAGTGAGGTGTACAAAGTGTTCGTACAATTTTTCACATGTACATGGTGTTAATGCAAGGAGTCACCCCTTAACTGGAAAGGGGTAAGCCTTACACATCAAGATTCACTTCAAACAAGTTTGGTAAGTGGGAAATTGTAAAAGGGGGAATGGCCTCTTAAAACACTTGAAAGTGATTTTAACTTAGATAGAACCTCACATATTTGGAAAATTGTGGCAGGGAATGAGTTGCATGGATTAGATTGTAATATTAGGAAGTAGAAAGTGTAACAAAGAAGTTGATAGTTAACCTAAGAAGTTTAAAACATCTTAAGCAACTCCTACAACTAGGAATTATCCTACATCCAAAGCTATGTTTTAGATACAAACTATAGAACAAAAATTGAAAAAAACATGCATAAAGTATTTGATGCCTCAGTCATGAACCTTCATTCACATGCTACTGAATCTGCCAGAGAATGATGTACAGAAAACAAGAACATATATAACAACCAATTGGATCCTCCAAAGGGTTCTCACTACTAAACTCCTGTTACTGGAAATGGATGAATAGAAAATAATAGAAGAAGAAACATACCATGCATTAAGCATTTCCTGAATCACAAGATCCTTCTACATAAAGTGATACTGAGTATTTTTATTGATATCAAGATTCTGGTCGAACCAGACCACCCTTACAAAGTTTTTCAAGAGAAAAATATATAGGGAGAGGCCCCAAAGCCACCTCCAAAAGAAATGTAACAACTTAATTACATCATTAATCATTTAGTTACATCCCAGGAAAAAACATATGCATAACTAGAGATATGCTTCCTCAACTACGTAACTAACTGGATAGATGTTGAGTAGGAGGATAAAACTGATCATGCTGAAGATGTTGCATGTTCTTGAGGTACATTGAATCTTGGGCTGAGTTGTTGTTGCTATGAACCATATGTTTAGAAACACTTGTTTCTTCATCAACTAATCACCAATCACCCAAAACCATCAACTAATTGCCTTTCATGTGCCCATAACTTTAGGAGGTCCAATTGTGTTTTAACCAGCTCAAAAAGGTCAATTAACAGTTGTCAAAATAGATTCAATGTTGTCTCTTCCAAAATTCCGGTAGAAATATGTTATAAAAACTGTTTATCCTGACGCTGCTGGAAATTCCTGTAGAATTCTGTTATAAAAACTATTTATCCCGACGCTGTCAGAAATTCCAGCAGTGTTGTGTTTCTTTCAAAATTATGCATAAATACCTTAGAAAATCTCATGCATATGTTATATTCAAAAAGAGATGAGATATCTTAGACATAGGTAAGGAATCTAGAGTTCACAGTGCCTTTGAGTTACTTTTGTCGCTGTAGATGGTTGTGCTAACATTAGGCTCCAACTGGGATGGGGGCCTCCATGTGACACTTCCAAGAACCTTAGCAGTTCCATTTGCCTTATCCATTGGGCTATGTATTCATATGTGTAACCAACCTCTAAACACTGCCAACAATTGCCACTTATTCAAGAAAACTGAAAGACCCACTATAAACTAAGGAAAGCAAGGGTCATGAAGTGAGCTTATTACCTGCTACAAACTTGAAGGAAAGAAAATGCTCAGAAAGCAAGATTATTTCCTACACTAACCTACCTCTAACCAAATTTGCAATTCGGTCAAGTAAAAGTAGATTTCCATAGTAGATATTCAAGTAATTTCAAGACTGAGATTATCTCGTCTCTATCACCGATCAATAGATAAAAATAGAAATATAATAACAGTGATAGAGAATCCTTCAGAAAACCATACTCACCCGTGAATGCTGGTGAAATGAAATTTGAAAATTTCAGAAAATCTGAAAAACTTGACTCCAACAAGGCTACAAATGAATCTTTGAAACCAAGATCAAAAACATGCTGATCACAGGAAAACAATTGCTCATCCATGAATGCCTCTTTGCTTGAAAACTGATAACCTTGTAGTTCGCTTGTGATGAAATATTGACCATCAGTAGGAACAACTCCCTCTTCAAAATAATGATCACAAGATAATGATACATCAAGTTTTAAAACATACTGGTAATGATCAGCTAGAAACATATAATTATCTATGCAATCATCAATTATAATATGTTCAACATGTTTTGAAAACTAGTCATAAGCTAGACTTGCATTCCTGTCCATAGAAAAATATGAAAACACTGAAGAATCTGATTCCAAATGTGAATCATAATTACATCCTTGCTGTTGTTCCATATCTTCTCCATACTCACTGTTTATTTTCTCAAAATTTGAAACATAGTGACAATATTCTTGCTCATGTGCATGCAAGTTTTCAGAATAAGTTGGATCTCAAATTCTCTTGGAAGAACGGATGTTATCCTCAAATTCTTGAACATATTCAAATAATATTCTTAAGGATGAATATTTCCTTTCTCTCGGGAGAAGGACACGATCTGGATGTTGAGCCATAACATAATACACCATGGAAACCGTCTCTGAAGGCTGGATCTCCAAGGGCATGATGTGATAAACGATGTAGAACCTCCTTTTGAAGATAGACAAAACTTCTTCCTCTTCTCTCCTCAAAGCATTAAAATAAGAGAGGTATTGATAAAGAGACTTATTATAACCCCAATATTTTGAAAAACCATTGGATAACTCGATCCAAGAACCAATGGAATTAGCTCCAAAACCCCTAAACCACACAACAACATTTCCAAACAAGGATTTGGAGAACAACCTCATTGTAACATCATCATGTATTATCTCAAAATGATCAACAAAGTTCTCAAAGGCCTCCAAATGCTTCTCAGTTGTAACATGATCCTCTCCAGAAAACCGAGGAAGATACTCAAGGAAATCAAGAGGATAAGGATGAAGGTGATATGGCAGCCTTAAAGGTTTAAACATATTGTCTTTGATTCTAGTTTGAAAACTAGTGGGATGAATATGAAGTTTAACAGGTTGATGGAAAGGTTCAACAATAACAACAGAAGGTGATGAGATTTGAGAAGGCTTTGAATCAGTTTTATCACTCTCGTGGTTACAAGACTGATTAGATTCAGGAAGGATTGAAATATAAATCTCATTCTTCTCTATAAGATGAAATGAAGGTTCAGGACCAACTTCAATAATACAGGAAGAAGGCAAGTCTTCTTTTTCCAAGGATGGATAGATAAAGGAAGTCTTATGATCATTCGAATAGACGAAGAAGAGGATAATCCTCTTTATATGTAAAGGGAAAGAGAGAAATGAACTGATAAATAAAAACAAGAGTTCATGGAGAAAGCTCATAAGCTGATACCTGGTCATCCCCTTTCGTATGGTCATCTTTCTGTCAGCAGGATCCTCCCTAGTGGAGTCTTTGATTGTGGAGTTTTCAAGTAGATAATTATAGTCAATTTCTGTGTCCCTCTCTTGTCTACCATCAAGAGCTAGATCTATGTCGTTCTCCTAGGGAAGCAA
>SNQJ01S0071738.1:50753-74461 GCA_010110895.2 Picea sitchensis | reverse complement strand
AACCATTTTAATCTAATTAACTCAAGAAAACTAAACAAATCACGCCTTAATCATAAGTTACCTCTCTATGCACATGATCAAGGTCATTAATTGTATTTATGGATGAAACAATCAATTAGATACACATATCATAGGTAAAATTGACTCAAACATAGATAATATAGGGTAATAGAAATTTCAATACTGATACTCAACAATGTGAGTCATTGTGTTTGTATAATTTGATTAGTGATGTCTTTGGTTTAAACACCCTCATTTGTGAAAGTGGACAGAAATAGTGGAAAAAAAATGATTCTAAATCGTGGATAGGGAATATGACAACAAATGGGGTCTGGTCTCTACCAAGGGTGAATATCCTTGGATGGGGTGAATGATGGAGACTTGGTTGCATATGGATCTTTAACATGGAAATGTGTTGATTAACCAATGGTTCATCATCCTGAGTCCAAAGGAGTGAAAAAAACCAAAGTGTAATTGCTTGAGAGTCCATTGGGAAAATGTTTACAACTATTAAGAGAAAGGTATGAGGCTCATTATGAAACCATAGAATACAAGGACTCCCAGTTTTATGGGGAACAATATCATGGGTTCTAACTTGCAAAGCATGCTAAACTAGGGAAACCCATGTAAGGAGGTGCATTACCATTCAATTAGGGAGAAAAAGGGAGCTTATAGGGGTAAATCCACTCACCAAAACATGGTTGAACTTGAAAAATATTCAAAGGACGAAAATAGGTATGTTGGATCATCTAATTTTGATTTCACTTGTTCTAGGTTAGTGCATTTATCTTGATCTACAATTTCGTCTATTCAATTTTCAATTTTGATGGATTTTGGGCCTATAAAACTACATGCTGGGGGTCCTAATGAACCACATAGGTATTAAAGAAAAAATTGTGCATACATGCATGAAAAAATCTTCAACAGTTATGAAGTAGCTTCAAGAATGTTGACAAGTTTTTTTATTTTGATGTTATAGGTTTTATTTCTTATAAGTGGTGAGATGAGGAGCATGAGGTCTTATGGTAGTTAGTTGCTAGTGATGTAGATGAGGCAATTTTTTTTTTTTTTTTGTTGATGCAAACTCCTAAATTTGTTTTAGATCCCATATATTCACTTAGATTCTAGAACACATCATAGGGATGTGGAATAATGACAACTATTTTTATGTTGAAGGGTAGTGTTTGGAGATAAAAATACAAGACATCTATTTTATGGTTGGGTTCTTGGTACGGGGAGGGGTAGTGTACCCGAAGATGAATCTTTAGGGAAAAGGGGCCTTAAATATTATGATGGACCAATTCTAAACGTTAGGGACATAGAAGGTGGATGGATAGTTCCTAAATAAGAGGATTGAGTTGGTGCGTAGATGATGCATTATGCTTTGTATTTTGAGGATGGCTAGGGGGGGTCACTTGTGACTCATTGAGTAGTAGGAGAATTTCTAACACTAATGGAGAGATTCATGGATGGGCATATTTTTGTAAATGTCGAGTTGTAAATTTTGAGTTTTAAAAGTCAAGTTGCATAAAGTTGCATAAGTTGCATAAGTTGCATAGTTGCACATAGTTGCATAAAGTTGCACATAGTTGCATAAAGTTGCATAAGTTGCACATAGTTGCATAAAGTTGCATAGTTTCATGTTGAATGCATGACATTCATTTCATGCATGCATGTCATGTGCACATTGAGTTAGTTCACATGCATTGTCAATTCATGGGCGAGTTGTAACTGAAGTCTCAAGTCAAGTCTCAAGAAAAAGTTAGGTTGAACGTAAAATTCCTATGAGCTAGAAACAAACAATCTTCTTAATATTGAAAATGATGTAAATGCAATGATCTAGTGCATTGGCACATGTAACACTATCCTGCATGAATAAATTTGAATTTCCATGTAGAGGAGTCAAGTTGAATGAGTTGTTAAACTCAAGTTGTAAAAGGTCAAGTTGTAAAAGTCGAGTTGCATAAAGTTGCATAAAGTTGCACATATGGAGGTGAATGAGTGTGAATGATGAAATGGGTTGTTGGGAATTTTAGGTTTCCCATATGGAGGTATACCAAACATAGGATGTTCTCCACCATAATGGTTCATGACCTACTAGTACCAATAGATAAATTTATTTTTCCATAAAGATTGGAAGTAGAGGTGACTAAACCTAATGCCATCCACGTCATTGGATTCCCTAGGCTAATCATGGCAGGTTGAATCAGAATGAGTGGTGTCAAGGAGCATAGTGTATATATAACCTGATTAGGCATAAGTAAGGTCTAATTGTGAAGCCTTGAAAATGGATTATTCCTTAATTTGGGACATAGTTGATGCAACATCCTTATCGATAATGGGGATGAGTGATTTCAAGAACCAATCAAGGAAATTGAATCATCTGAATTAATTTTACTTAAGATAGGTCATCTATATCAATCATTGATGTGATCTATGATATGGGCAGTGGTATTTTTACAACATGAAAGAAGAAATTTGACTCCCTTTTCATACCTAATGGGAAATTGAAAGAAGTTTAAAAATGTTGTTTCTATGGATGCAAAGTTAGGATGGGACCCAACGGGTTGATTAATATACCATTTTGCAACAAACCTAGTGAGGGAGAATTGAAATATAACATAATCATGAATGATATTGTTTGAGGGACACCATAAGTGAAAGGACATTATGTGATTTCAAGGGTCTTCTCTCGCACACCCTTCAAATTTCAAGATATCTAAAAGAATCTTAGTAGGCATGGGGGGTCAAGTGGGATTATGCAAGATGGTATCATTTGTAATATTAGTAAAATACTATAGGTTCATAGTATCCATGTATGGGAGGTTAGACATGAAATTCATATTGGCATTTGTGTTATCAGCTTTATTGGAATTATGTGGATTATTCCTTACCATGTTGGAGGATGGCCTAATCGGTGGGGTAGATGCAAAAGAGCTAGATGAGGATCAACTAGGTAAGGATGAAATTGACTTAGTGGAGCTGAAATAAACTATGTATAATAAATGAAGTAAAGAACTACAATGCACATGAAAGGTAAATAACTAAAACAACATAGAAAAAGACAGATTCATGAGTATTAATTATGTACCTTTTTATACAATTGATGCAACCTCTCCACATAGGCTAGCGATCGATTGCAATTCCTAGTGCGAAGTCCTGTAGAATTCAACGAACCATGAAATGTTAAATTTGTGATAAAGAATTTAAGAAATAGACATTCATTTCAAAATTTACATGAATATATAATACATAAGAATAAAGAGAATTACCTTATTGAGCTTCTCTTTTTTCGAGAATAGTTTAATATTCTTTACTTAATAGGGCCAACCACGTGAAGGTGGAAGCTCATATGGCCCCTTCCACTCCCCCACATCACTCTCAATTCCCCATACCCAATGCATGTACTTGAAAATAAATGAATTTATGTGAAAATATGTGTTTTTCGTCATAAAGAAACATTCAACATTCATTCATTAAGTACTTATAACATTCATTCATTCGTAGGCAACAAATATGTCATGAAATTAATTTATATTATCAAAAATAATGTCATAATGTTATTACAATCACTTCTTTTTTTCCCTTTTTGTTTTCACAATTTTAGAAATCAATTGATCATCTTCTACAACATCTTTATCAGTTATTATGGTTGCCTTTGCAACTTGTCTTATTGTTTGTTGGGTCATGTACTCATGACGATGTGGATGTTGTTGTAAGGTGTCATGATCTACTGCAATAATGAAGAAATTTTAAATTGATATGTTTTGTTTATATCATTACAAGTATTTCATTAAAACAACATTAGAGTGGTGCTCTTTACCTGACAGGGTCACATCATGTACTTCATCTCATTGTCTACTTGTGACCTCATCTTGTAAAGTATGACCCTCTACGTGATTTGGAGTTGAAACATCAAAGATTAAAATTAATACACTATTTGTAATTAAATATTTTCAAATGTAATTCATACTAATTTTTTTGTAGCACATGAATACATCCATTACCAGGATGCACAACATGACCTTCATTGGTGGGTCATTCTCCATCCTCGGAATTATGTGTATTGTGGCTTTCCTATTTAAAACAAAGAGGCTCAATATTTTATGGAAAAAATTAATAATTAATAGATTGCACAAGTAATCAATCTTAAATAAAATTTGTTGATTTTATTTACGTGCACACAATGTGGATCACTAGAGCTCTGTGTTGGCCCAACACCCAGTATCTTTTGGTGTTCAACAACAACTGCAAAGCCATGCTGGAATCCAAGACTCAAGTCATCCTCTGTTGGCAGTTCATTGGACCGATTGGCTTGAAATTTTGCATAAGATCATCAATTTATCTTTTATGGTGAAATAAAAACAAATTTATATGCAATTTATTATTTGGATACAATATTTGTGTTATTTATACTTACAATTCATGCCACCAGATTCGAATAACCACTAGGACCAAGCTTGTGTTGATCATGTTTTTCTACTCCGACGTTTTGATGTGTCTGGTAGCTTATGAAAACTTTGAAATACACTAGATGTTGAAAATTTCATGTAAAAATAAATATTAATAAAAATATAATTACATTGTTCAAAGTATTGCATACCTTCCAGTGCCTGGTGGTAACTTTCCCTATTTTCTTAAATTCCTCTCCCTTCCATCATCTAGTAGGGATTTCCACTCCCTTACTGAAATCATTGGAGGGAACTCATACCTAGGGTTCATTTCTATATGAACCCTATATTGGTCCCTCACAATCTTCATATGTTGGTCGACTTTCTTGAGGACCTCCGTGCAGTTGAAGGTATCAACACCGAGCAACCCAAATATAGCGATTAATGATCTCATCTGCAGTGACCAATCATTTAGATGTTTAAAAAAAACATCATTTCTTGCAAAATGATCATGTCATCATTAGTTTAAAAAGAATGATCTATGAGTAAATTTCAATCAGATTATATATAATAGTTAAAACATTTTTTAAATACCTGGGATTTTCTCTATATTTATGGGAACGAGATTTTCATCCACCAAAAATGTGGTATGTACTGTGTTGAGGGGTCCTAAATCCCTTTAACTCAATAGCAGGAAACAAACCCGCCACCGAGGCCCAATTAGACTCTGCAGTGTTTGATAGTGGAATGGTTCTCCAGATCTGTCGATCCGGCCAAACAATCGACGAGCTTTACATAGTGATTGACATGATATCTTCTTATGAAAGTTCCTCCTTCAGATTAAATGTTCTCTTTTTGTATTTTCTTTTATTAAATGGGTCTGATAAAAATATGTGTTCCGGTATAAACCAGATGGTAAAAGGGGAAATATTAACTACTGAAGAAGGTTGAGCTTGGACCCTTGTGCTCAAGCATGCAGACAAATATTTTCACTCCTATGACAAGCCTAGTACTAATACATTAACTTGCTGGTATTTCAATTATTGATTGAGATACAATTATCGAAAGAAAACATACATGCAATAAAATGATGGAAAGAAAATTTGTTTCCTTAGCTCTAATCATTAATCACACATTAACACAATGATTTTCTTTCCATCATTAGAGACAATAACTACAAAAATATTGAATCAGCTAACTTATCAATAGATTCAGAAACTCTTACTCATTACAACATCCATTCATGAAATAAAGCCAGAAGTAATTCCTCCTCCGATCCAATCACACACGCCTTTGATGCAAAACAAAAGTTTGTTTCCAGTCCTAAACATGACTTCTCAATTAAGGTAGTTCCGAAATAGTTCTTTACAATTCCAAAAATGAGGGTCTTTTCCAAAACCATCGACCCTTTCTAAAAGGTCAATCCTCTTATTTATAACAAATCATTAACTAAAAATAAATATCAAAAGTGCAAGATAAGTTAACAAAACATCGCCACATGGTGCTTCCATCCATCGGTTTTCTAAGAGTAATCAAATGGTTTCACTGAAGTGGATGACTCTTCTCATACTCTGACCATTTGACAAAGAGTTCCTCGCATGTGTTGGCATACGAGAATCTGTTTTGGTCCATCGAGGTCAAAATGATCTCCTTTACTTCTACTGCTTGTTCCCAATACTTAACTATTTTGACACTTAACTGCTGTAATATTGTTTGAGCCTTGATCGGGTGCTCCATGAACCGATGTGCTTGACCTGGTGCCATGTTTGCCACCTTTTCTATCTCTGCAGTTCATGCCGAGTCTTGTTCTACATATTGTTTGACTATGTCATGAAAGTTGACAAAGTCCTCGGGTGAGCTGAATTATAGGAGACTGATGTCTCTCATCTCCCAATTGATATTGACCCAACTCCTTTTGCAATCGACCCATTTTTATTGAATCTCTCTCTAATGTTCTTGGGCCATTTTCACCCAGTATTCGACTGCCTTCCTTATCTGATCTATGTTGTGTTCCCTTAGCACCCAAATGTTGTTCTCTTTGGCGTCTTGACCCTTTTGAACCGCGATGATGTAATCAATTATTTCCACTGCTTGGTGGGATTTCTCGTACCATCTTTCCATGTATTTGCAGGTCGCTAACGCCATAAGGGTGTCTTCTTGGAAGTCGAATATCCCTGTAGTGAAAAGGTGTCGTTCATTTGTGATTTTTCTATAGGAATATTGGAACTCACTTCTCAAAAACACCGTGGCCCATGTGGAATCCTGATAGTATTTTTCCAAATGGTGCATATGTTTCAATTGCTTTAGCACAACAGACAGTTCCTCTTCATATTTCCTCACTCTATCCAGGGTGGCATCTGTGATCACCATCACTGCACCGATAAGCTCAGACGTCTTGGTGTGCTTTGTGCTGATCAATTTTTCCTCTGTGGTGATGAGGATCGAACTGTCCAAGGTAAGCCTCCTCTTCTTAGTGGTTCTATTCATGATGGATTTCCTATTTTGATTGTAGGCAATTGCTTGTATATCGACGAGCTCATCAACAATTTTGGGGATTTGTTGTTCTCTCGATTGTTCAAGGCTAAGTTCCTGAACCTCTTCTGTATGTCTCGATGGCTCGACCTCTGGTTGTTTGTCCTCAGGTGGTAAGGTACTAGCCAAAAATGACCAAAACTGAGGAATCCGGGGCAGGTTCGGTACTTACTTGGTAATCGATTATTGAAATGTCAATTGGGGTTCCTGTTCACCTGATCCTAGCTCATCCCTCGATCTGTCAATTGGGGTTCCTAGTATGTCGAGTGGCTCAACATCTAAGGCACTTTCCACCTCATGCTTTCTCTATGGATGACTCTGAATTGGAGCATCAGGACCTGGGGTGGATGCTCTCTCAGGTTATTTCTCCTCTGTGATCTGCGCTGGAGTGACCAAGGACACCTCTGAACTTTCCTCATCATCATAGATGGTTATCAAATTGAACAATGGATTTGGTACACTTGTTCTTCTTGTTCTTCTTGATGTTCTCAGGCTAGGTCATAATTTCCCCTGGTGATCCGATCTGTGATGGTGGAACTTCAAGGTTTTCTAACCCGGTGATTTCCTCAAGTTGCACCAGCTCTAGGCCACTTGGTTCCCCTCAAATTTCAATCGGGTTATAAACGAGAATCCTCGTCATATTTATCAGATCAGGGTCATTTTTCACTTCATCAATGATTCTCTGCACCCCTTCTAGAAAGAGTAATCCCCTCCTATGTGCCTCTATTGTCTCTGCCACTCTAATTTATTCCTTGGCTCTGAGGGCCTCTTGAGAAGACTGCTCTATTTTTTCTACCTATTCATCCATGCTCATGGCCTTGAACCTGGTCATGTTTGGGTTGGCGATTCTCTGCACCACCTCGTCCCAGTTCTAGGCACACACTGTGAAAATTTTGTCCTCAAACTTATCATGAGAGTATGACCAACATGATGATACCTGTGCAACATGTTGGAGGACTGGGCCTTTGGGGTTGTGCTTGTCGAATCAGCCTATTGAGAACCTGAATTAAAGTTGTCTCAACCCTTCTTGTTTGGMTTGAGAAATATCCTTTACTAGATAAAACCCTACATGGAACCTGTAGGGTATGAACACCCGTTTCTTGTCCTTGAATAATGTGGCATTATAGCCCTATAGGATAGTATGATATCATATTTCTCCCATAATGAGCCAGTCTGGAACATGAGCGGGTAGGATATGTGGTGCTTCGATAGCCCCAAACACCTTGATGTATGTTGAGCATTCATCTAAATGCCAATGAACTACCTGTACTACCATCTTATTGGCTGTTGCGGATAATCTGGGGCATCCCTTCTTGAAAATAATAAAATGAATGTGGGAGATGAATTCATCGCATATGAGTGTGTAATATTTTTTGTACATGTTCTCCCATAGTATGTTGAAGTAGACATGGACCGAGAGCTCAACAACATGCCAACTTAAATTCATGATGACGAAGACATTCCTTGCGCACATGACATCAAGCAGGTACAAGGCCATGTAGAAAGTGGGTGCTTCCCCTTCCTTCGGTGTCTGAGCCTGTTGTAAAGAAATTCTTAGTTGTTTAGAAATTATTGCTCCCTAGTTGAAGCTGCTCCTAAAGATCGCGACTGTGTACGCCAAAGGAATCCATGCTTCCAAAAACTTGGAGTAGTCCTTTTCTCCATATATCTGATATATGAGAGCCATCAAATAGATGTATGGATCCCTCAGGTTAATCATTCCATACTAGCCATTGCTCGAGTTACTGAACTTCTTGTCCTCCTTCCACCATGAGGCTATCAACCGGCTGGTGTCATGGAACTCATAGAACTTCACCACGAAGTCTGTGTTGAATTGCTCCTCTAGGTCCCTGAGTTTGTAGTATTTTTGGACTTTTGTTGGGAGGAAAACTCCAACACAACCTCCATTCTCATTGTTTATCAATCACTTCTACCCATATG
Source organism: Picea sitchensis (assembly GCA_010110895.2). Lineage (NCBI taxonomy): Eukaryota > Viridiplantae > Streptophyta > Pinopsida > Pinales > Pinaceae > Picea > Picea sitchensis. The sequence continues at coordinate 65,597 of SNQJ01S0071738.1, read as the reverse complement.
TATGGTCGATCATCTATTTCATAACCTCTATGCAAGGGAAAACCAGGGTTCTGCTGGCCACCATGTGTAAATACGACCGTCAGATGTTCGGGAACACTGGTCATCGAGATCCCTTACATTTGTGTCGCTTTGTGGGATATACTCTGGGTATTCTTCTCAGATAATTCTATTTAAGAGATCCCCCCATTGTGGGAGAATTACATTGGATGCAATGCTTTCTTCAATATCACTGAAGGCTGGAGGATGGACAAAGATTTATTTGTTGATGTTTTAATGATAGGCTCCACCCTGGGAGCGTACTCTAACTACCTCACGGTACACAGAGACGAACCTTCTCCTATTTCAACTTCTTTTATCTTGGGTTCCCTCAATGAGCGTCTGGTGGTTGGATTTCTTGACGACATCTTTCTTGTAGCTATAACATAGTTTAGAGACTATGAAATAAAACTAGATGCATATATAAATTATGACCAACGAATTGAAAAACTTGAATACATACCTCTGCATCTTGTTAAAACTTTTTTTGATAATCGGGGGGTCAATAACGTCTCGAGGCGTTGGCTTTGCTCCTTTAGATGCTCTAGAATTCAACTTGTACACATAATGAATTGGTTCAAAAATCGTTCTAGAGATTTAAACAGGGATGAACTTACTTTGTCACATCAACCATTCAATTCAGGTTATGAGTGTAATTTCATTAAATATTTCACCAGATCTTCAAAGATGTTTAAAATTAAATTCATCGCAGGTTGATGGTGCGGGCGCAGGTTTTAATGTGGTCTATTCACAATTTCAAATTGTTATTGTTTAATAGGTGCATGCGGTAGAAACAAATGCAGAATTAGGCATTAATTGGTCTATTAAATGTCCAAATATGATCGTATCTTATGCCACAAACATCCCATCATTTCGCTCGTTCAGTTGGTGGATCGATGGTCGGGATTGTGCTGCAAACATTTTCATTGATATCTCCTTGCAAACGTTTCGACGCGATCAATCTTTCTGTATGGAGATGACATGGAAAATATGACTAGGAGGCGTGACTGGGACCCAAGGAACCTTAAAATGACTAGGGATGAAACTAGGTTGTACAACCCCCTTACATGGTAAATACATGTGGCATTCGAGACCGGTGACTTTATTTTCTGGTGTTAATCGTAATAGGTAATTTATTTAAGCTATACATTCTAAAACCCAATCCTATCTTTCCAGTGACGAAAAGTATCAAGGATTGGAGATCGACGATAAGCCTACCCAAGTGATCTCGGATCGACTCTCTCGACAAAGTCCTAATGCCAAAAATGTGTTGGGGATCGACGATCGATGCTATGCTTATCGTGGACAAAAACAATTGTTTTAAATTTTATGGATTTCCCTGACCCCAATAAAGTGCATCGGTCATCATCTATCGGTGACTTCTTTATGAATTTGTCAATGTCTATCCTTCTTGTATTTTTTTGATGTCGAAGGGGATCGACTATCTCTTGAAACTTCGTGTGAATAACTTACACATACCAAATCCACCTTCTTCCGATGTCAATGGGGATCGGTGCTTGACGATTGTTGTAACTATGTGGTTCCTTTACTTTCTTGAATCTTTTTTCGACATCGAACCTGAGTGCATTAGGTACAGTATTAGTTGTCGATTCTTAATTTGGGTGTCAAGTTATTTTAGACATGAGGTTTCACAAGTTCAAACAAACCTGACTTGATGATAAAGTCATAAAAAAAAAACAAATATAAACCATTTCCCAAAGTGAAATTGATTCAGATAGTGAAGAAAGCAAGTGGTACCCAAAAAGTGATAAAATTTCATAAGGCTTTTATGGTGTGTTAAGTGCTCAACAAATGGCGACTTACTGGGAAAAATAAGAATCTTTGTTCCTTCCCCAGGCTTAGCTGATGCAAAAGTTGGTTAAGAAATTAATTGGTTTTGTTTTTCTTTCATCATAGTCTCTTCTATCCTTGCATTTGAAATTTCCCTGGTTCTTGAATCCGAGCCTGCCTATGGGGTTTCAACCTTTATTCCACCTTCGTTCCATTTAACCATGACCCACACCCCCTTTTGACAAGAATCGATTAAAGTGTTAACTGGCCCCAGGACTTTTATTTATCATCATTCACTTGCTGCGGTGTTGCTTCGCTTTCAGCGAGCGTCCATAGCGCTGACAGAGTCACCTCGATGTCACAGACCTTGCTCCACTTCTAACAAGCATCCATAGCCCCAATGGATTTATCTGCATACCCTCTCCTACTTTTCACTCATTTGATATAATTGATTTATTTGCGATAGAGATGCCCTGAGCGAGTGGGAGAGGAGGATGTCTGCTATATGCAAGATGAGATGGTTAAGGTGAAATTTTACTAGCTCTGTCTTGAGGTACATGTGGTCCTTTCCAGCTTACCATATTTCCCTTTTGGTTTTACCAGACCATCAAGTGAACACTTCATCACTTTCCAAGGTTGTTTATTTTCAAAGGTTAGATGCATAATTCTTTTAAGACAACAAAACTTAACCCAACGTTTCTTGTATTGTATGTAAGCATGAGTCAGGAACATAGTTTGCTATATCATATGAATTAAGGTCAACCAATTCCTTTCAGAACACAATCTTCAAAGCGCAAAAAATACTACAAAAGAGAAAATAGAAATAAAGGATTCCACAATCAACCTACACACACACATTTTTGTTTTTTAACAAAAATATTGTTTTAGGGCTTGGTCATTCATCGAGAGGGCGTCAGGTTCACCCCTCAGATTTTGCAACCGATACGTGCTTGCCCCAAGTTTCGCAGCTACCTAAAAAGGTCTGAGCTATATATTTTGAAACTTTGAATGTTTTCCCTTCGACTCGTTCACTTTGTCCCATTTCATGAGTAAGTCTCCTACTTCAAAATTCTTCTCTTTGGCCTTACGCTTGTCAAACCACCTTTTAACTATATGTTGATGAGAAATGAACTTGGATTTTCCTTTGTCCCTTTCTTCTTCTAGCATGAGGAGGGTATCAATTCTTTGTTGAATAACCGATGAAGGGTGTCCTCTAGAACCCTGAGCAAGCTGAAGAGATGGAATGTATAGTCCATTCGGGAGAATGGCCTCCTGTCAGTATACCCAAAAGTATGGGGAATTCCCTATAGCTTCCTTGGGTGTTACTCTATCGGCCCATAAGGCATTATGAAGTGAACTATGCCAATTCCTTGGTTGTCTGGAACTATTTTCTTTAATATCCTCACTAGGTTCTTATTGGTTGATTTTTCCACTCCATTCCCTTGTGGATAGTAGTTTGCAGAGTATCTGATTATGATTCCTATGTCTATAGAAAACTCTATTAGTAGGGTGGAAGAAAAGTAAGCGACATTATAAAAAACAAGAACATAAGTCATACTAAACCTTGTATTTATGTTGTCTTAAAGAACTTGGTATAATTTCTCCTATGAAATCTAACCCCCATTGCTCAAATTTTCTAGAGATAGCCAGAAGTTGGAGTGGGAAAACTACTCTCTTTTACCTCCCCGCACTGATTTGACAAGTTTTACAGTTCCTAGCATATGTATGCACACCTCTAAATAGAGTAGGCCAATACTAGTTGACTCTCATTGTCTTGTGAGCGGTGGTTTTCCCTGCAAAGTTTCCACCTGCAGGACCATCATAGAGATCCTTCTGAACCTTGTCTACATCTTTACGTTCGAGACATCTTAAAATTACCCCATCGTAATTAACGTGGAAGAGCACCAAATTTATGAGGCGATATTGTGCTGATTTTAGTCTAAGAGATCTCCTTTCCTTAGGGTTTAGGTTTTCTGGGAAAGTCTCATGATGCAAGAGATACGTTAGTTTCCCATACCAAGAACCTTGCCCTGGAGGAACATATAAAGCTTCACATCACCATAACGCCAATTCATTCTCCCACCCGAGGTCTTGATTTACTTGGTCCTGATTTTCAACGAATAGTTTACACAATCCTTGTCCTTTAACCGGTTTGGCAGGTTTTATATCTAGATAAAATTCTTGGACCACCACCATCCAATTTCCTCTTCTTTCCCCCATCTCTTGCTAAGTGAATAGGGATTAGACTGTAGGATGAGGCACAATGACTTTGGTGTGGTTTTTTAGGATGTAAGATCTGAAATTTTTTACTGCCTTGTACACCACATAAGCCTTCTTGTATATAGTAGGGTAATTTAGTTTGACACCTTGAAGATTAGTGCTCATAAATGAGATAGATGACTCATTGTTGTCATAATCCTTCTGAGTCAATACTACCACTAACGATTGGTCGGAGGAAAAATTATAGAGGAAAAAATCTCTGCTAAAATTAGGACTTCACAACACTAGAGATTGAGATATTGCAGTCTTAATATTGCTGAAAGAACTTTTTCGTTCGTCGTCCCACTTAAATTCAACATATTTGTAGATCATTTTTTGTAAGGGTTTGATAGTTTTAGTGACATCAGGGGTGAACTTCCTCACAAAATGGATTTTCCCAAAGAAGGATTGCATAGCCTTTTTGTTGTGGGGTAAGGGAAGCTGAGATATTTCCCTAATTCGTTCTGGGTCTATGTGAATTCCCGCTTGAGATATAATATGGCCTAGTAGTTTCCATTCCTCAACACCAAAGATAGTTTTCTTAGGGTTTAAAGATATACCGTATTTCCTACACCTTTTGAAAATATGGGTTAGGTGTTGGATATGATCTTCTCTATTCTTTGAATACTCAATCATGTCGTACAAATAAACTACTACACATTTGTTGATTAGTCCGTGAAACACTACGTCCATGGCCCTTTGGAAGTTTTCCCCTGCATTGATTAACCCAAAGGGCATGCGTTTATAAGAAAATATTCCCCAATTAGTTCGGAAGGTAGTTTTGAATCAGTGTTCCTCTGAAACTAGAACTTGGTTATAACCTGAAAAACTGTCCAGCAGGGAAAAAACCTCAGAACCAGAAACATTCTGCAAGAGTTGCTCCATCGATGGGACTGAGTAGTTGTCCTTTTCAGATGCTCTATTGAGGTTTCTAAAATCCACACATAGGCGTATCTCCCCAGACTTTTTCCTGACAGGAACCAAATTTTCTACCCAGGCAAAGTATCTAACTTGAAAGATAATTTTAGATCTAATAATTTCTTTAACTCCTGACACATGAGAGGCTCCAAGGATGGGTGGTACTTCCAAAGATTCTATTGGAAGGGTTTTACTCTGGGTTTTAATAGGATTTTTTGTTGGATAATGCAAGTATCATAAGTTTTCAGATATCGGTAGGACCATGCAAAAACATCTTGATATTTTCTGAAAAGTTTGAGATAGGCCTTCCTTTCTTCTTTAGTCATTGTCTTGGCTAGATTTATATTTTTAGGGATTTCCAGGGTTCCTAGGTTTACAATATCGTACATGGGAAATGAACTACCTGTATTTGTGTTTGTTGACCCTTTAAATATTTCCCTCAAGTCAAATAGGTTCTCCAAGTTGGCTTCCCCTCTTGGTATCATGTGAAACCTTAGTTTTTCAGTTGAGTGATCTGTTTCCCCTTTTTGTTCATGGGGATTGGTTTCTACTAGTTTCTCTTGGAATGTTTCATCGTCAATAGACATGTCTTTAAAATTTTCCTAATTGGTTAAGAATTTTATGATCTTTTCATCTCCTTCAAAGACCTTCCAATGAGAAATATTATTGGGCACTGATGGTTTGTAGAGTATCTCCATAGTGAACCAAAAGGCTTCGTAGTCTTCTAATGGGTATAGCCTTGAGACGACAATGGCCAAGGAATCAACAAGAGTATTCTTTGTTCTGGGGATCATTGTAATGTTGAAGGCTTCAAAATGTTCTATTAACCTATGCACTTCCCGTTGCTAATTCCTCAGGTGGGGAGAGTTGTAATGTATAGTATTACTTACTTGCCTAATGATGATTTCAGAGTCTCTGAAAACCTTTAGTTTTTTAATGTTTAAGTATATGGATTTCTTCAGCCCTTGCAACAAATCTTCATACTCAGTGGTGTTATTAGTGAATTCAAATTCTAGTCTGCAAAATAGGAAATTTCATTTCCCCTTTGGATCAATGAGGATACACCCCGCTCCTGACCCTTCTTGCGATTTAGACCCATCAAAGTAAAAGGTCCATACTTGCGAGCAAGGATCATAAATTTTTCCATGCTTACTGAATTCTTCCTCTCCACCCATTTGCTCCATGGTTTCCAACAGAGGTTCTTGACAGAAGAGGGTTTCTTTCTCTGTCGTCGATACATTTTCTTGAAAAGTCATTTCAGAGTTTTGAGTTAGAGGAACATCATATGAGAGAGGGGAGAAATTACCGAAATCAGAGTTGCAGGATTATTTTCCTAGCATGGGGAAATATTTTGAAGAGGGTTCGTTAAGGGCTTCTAAATCAATGACAATATGTTTGATATACCTTTCCCTATCGATCCTGATCATGTTTGCGTGTCCCTTTAATGGAAAATAAAGGTGAGCCCAGTCTGTGCTAAAGTATCCGTTCAACTTCTCAGACCAATATCGACTAAGTAGAAATCCATAATCCTCTGGTATATCTACTACAATGATGTCAATTACTTGAACAAATTTCGGGTGTGTTTCCATTCTGATCATGACATCCTTGAGTTCTCCCATAACTTTCACCTGGGTTCTATCCAGTTGTATCGCATGTTTATCACTTTTAAGAGGGACTACATTTAATTTCTTGAATATAGATAATGGCATAACATTAGAGGATTCCCCTGAGTCAACCAAACAATTGTGGAGGTTTCTATTGAAGACTTCAAATGTCAAGAGAAACCGTGGGACAAAAGGATTTCCTTTTTTTATCTTCAGAGAAAGCGTTTATAGTTGGTTTATTTCTTAGATCCGTGAGGGCTGGATTTTCGCCTTGGTCAGTGCTTGTTATAGGAGTTTCTACTGACTTCAAGTCTTATAACATAAATTCCTTTTGCTGGGGAATTCTACACATTTCCATGACCAATATATTTTCCTTCAATTTTTTAAAATCTTCTACTATGTTGTAGTCTAGCTTGGGTGATTCTTATGTATGGATGTTTATAGGATTTCTTTGGGAGACAAAAGATTCTTTTGGGTGATCGGAATTTTTTTTCCATTTTGAATTGTGGGAAATGGTAAGGTCGTTTGAGACCGGCTAACCCCTACTTCGCATTTTCACAACCAATACCTCTACGGGTGGTTCTTGAACCTCAAATATATCATCGGAAGGCATCGATAGGTCAGTGTACCACAACAACATGGTTGTTTCTTCTAGTGGGTCAACTTCTTCCTAATCATCAATATTGATCACTAAGCCACTTGATTGTTTGGTAAGGGAAACTTCGTCTAGGAACTGATTGGCCATCAAATTCATGGCATGCACCGATTGTGGACAATCTCTTTCATAATGTTTCTCTTGGTAATAGGTACATAAAGAGTTGGATGCTACATTTCCCAGGTCAATGTTTAAGTTGGCTGGGGGAGGTTCAATTGCTTTGAATGGTGGATTTGTTTTAAAAAAGGGTTTATAGGGCCTTTGGCCTTGGATTCCTTCCCCTGCACTTCCTTTCATGTCTATGATTTTTTTTGACAACTTCTTTATCATTCGTTGCAGGTCCTCTATGTCTCCACTTCCTTTTTCAGGCCCTTTTTCTGATTGTTTCCCTGGGGGTCTAGTCAACAAGAGTCCTCTCCTCGGTGGAGGTTGAGATTCCTTATTAACTAATGAGACCTGGCCCTCTTTACATCCCTTCATTTGGAATTCAATTGTTTTGGATTCCTCAAAATTCTCAGCTAGGGTTGGTTTGGTAGCCCTTTTTACAAACATGGAAATAGAAGTAGGGAGAGCATTAACGTATACTTCGATTTGCAACTCCTGAGTGGGTTTAGATTCGGGTTGGAATTTGTTCAGGATAGTAGTGAATTTTTTATTGAAGTCTTTAACCTTCTCTTTTGAATTCATGGTGGCGGTGAACAATTCAACAATCAAAGCTCCCGTAGTGGTTTCTCCTACAAAGTTTTCTAAAAACTCCTTTTGAAACTTTGTCCAACTAGTTATGGAACCTATAGGCAAGTTAAAATACCATGTAGATGATGAATTCCCAAAGGTATAGGGGAAAACCATGCATACTACATATTCATGTTGTACATTCATTAATCTAATAACTACTATGAAATTTTTGATATGGTCTTCAAGAAATCCCGAGGTTTCAAGGTCAAATTTAGGGAGTAATTTTTTTGGATGTCGGGGAAGGTTATGTACTCGTCCAAGGATTTCCATAACATCTTTTTCCAACAAAGGTTGATTATTATGGGTTTGGTTTCCCCATTCTTCATTATTATCATTGTTATCCTCCATGTCGTCCGAATTCGAAGCTGAGCGATGCGAGATAAACCCTTCCTCGTCCGATTCAAAATCGTTGGGCTCATAGAAGTTACCAGTTGGTGTTTTAGGGATTATATTGAGGGGATGTTCGATCTCAGTGAGGGAAAAATATATCAGGTATTCTACTGTGTGAACAAAAACCTAGTCGGGGGTGTTGAACATTGGTCTGCTTACTTGTTTTCTGCGAGGAAGTAACGGAGCTAAAGGTAGTGCTCCAATTTGTCGGGCCTAATATCTTGTGATTATTTTGAACTGGTTCAACTCCTCATGGGGAAGAGCATAAGGTATTTCAGGGAATAAATTGTCTTCCTCTTGATGCGGTGAGTTACTTGTTTAAGGAGTACTTAGTGTATGTGGGTTGTCTTAAGAATGACTAGCCATGCATATGGAATGTTTTAAATCTATAGGTTGTGGGACATATTATGTCATAAATGTTGTTATCCATTCATTCATTCAGGACCTCCTTCTAGTGCCAATTCTCTTGAGGGGTCCTAAATCCATTTAACTAAAAAAAATGAACCAAACCCAGCACCGAGGCCCAATTAGACTCTATAGTGTTTGATAGTGGAATGGTTCTCCAGATCTGTCGATTCGACCAAATAATTGATGGGCTTTACATAGTGATTGACATGATATCTTCTTATGAAAGTTCCTCGTTTAGTTTAAATGTTCTCTTTTTGTATTTTCTTTTATTAGATGGGTTTGATAAAAATATGTGTGTTGGGATAAACCAATTGGTAAAAGGGGAAATATTAACTACTGAAGAAGTCTAAGTTTGGGATAACCCTTGTGCTCAAGCATGCAGAAAAATATTTTCACTCCCGTGACAAGCCTAGTACTAATACATTAACTTGTTGGTATTTCAATTATTGTCCGAGATACAATTATCAAAAGAAAACATACATGCAATAAAATGATGGCAAGAAAAATAGTTTCCTTATTTCTAATCATTAATCACACATTAACACAACAATTTTCTTTCCATCATTAGAGATAAGAACTACAAAAATATTGAATCAAGTAACTTATCAATAGATTCAGAAAATCTTAATCATTACATCATCCATTCATGAAATAAAGTCATAAGTAATTCCTCCTTAGATCCAATCACACATGCCTTTGATGCAAAACAAAAGTTTGTCTCTAGTCCTAAATAGGACTTCTCAATTAAGGTACTTCCGAAATAGTTCTTTACAATTCAAAAAATGAGGGTCTTTTCCAAAACCATCGACCCTTTCTACAAGGCCGATCCTCTTATTTATAACAAATCATTAACTAAAAATAACTATCAAAAGTGCAATCTAAGTAAACAAAACATCGCCACATGGCACTTCCATCCCTTTGTTTTCTAAGAGTCATCAAATGGTTTCATTGAAGTGGATGACTCTTCTCATACTCTGACCATTTGACAAAGTGCTCCTCGCATGTGTTGGCATACAGGAATCTGTGTTGTTCCGTTGGGGCTGAAAGGATATCCTTTACTTCTACTGCCCGTGCCTGATACTTAACTATTTTGACACTTAACTATTGTAATACTATTCAAGCCTTGATTGGGTGCTACATGAACCATTGTACTTGACCTCGCACCATGTTCACCACATTTTCTATCTCTGTAGTCCATGTTGAGTCTTGTTCTGCATATTGTTTGACTATGTCATGCAAGTTGACAAAGTCCTTAGGTGAGCCAAATTTTGGGAGACCGATGTCTCTCATGTCCCAATTGATCTTGACCCAACTCCTTTCGTAATAGGCCCATTTTTCTTGAATCTCCCGCTAAGGTTCTTGGCCCATTTTCACCCAGTATTCAACCACCTTCCTTATCCAATCTATGTTGTTGTCGATTAGCACCTGAATGTCGTGAACTTCGGCGTCTTGGCCATTTTGAACCACGTTGATGTAATCAACTATTTTGACTGCTTGGTGGGATTTATCATACCATATTTCCACATATTTGTAGGTCACTAATGCCATAGGGGTGTATTATTGGAAGTTGACTATCCCTGCAGTGAAAAGGTGTTGTTCATTTGTGAATTTTCTATAGGCATTAATGGAACTCACTTCTCAAAAACATCGTGGCCTGTGTAGAGTCCTGATAGTATTTTTCCAAATGGAGCAGAGGCTCCAATTCCTTTAGCATAGTGGCCAGTTCCTCTTCATATTTCCTCTCTCTATCCAGGGTGGCATCTGTGATCTCCATCCCTGCATCGATAAGCTCATACGTCTTGGCATGCTCTGTGCTGATCAATTTTTTCTTTGTGGTGATGAGGATCGAATTGTCCAATGTAAGCCTCCTCTTCTTAGTGGTTCTCTTCATGATGGATTTCCTCTTTCGTTCATAGGATATTTCTTGTATATCAATGACCTATCAAACAGGTTTGGGCATTTTTTGTTCTTCCCAAGTTAGAGTATTTCCTAGACTCCCGATTGTGTATATCTATTCAAGTCTGGGTTCCTGAACATCTTCTATATGTCCTGATGGCTCGGCTTCTGGTTTTTTCTCCTCTGGTGGTAAGGTATTGGCCAAAACTGAGGAATCAGGGGAAGGTTCGATACTTAATTTGTAATCGGCTATTGAAATGTTGATTTCCTGTTATGGAATTTTGTCTTCCTGTTCACCCGATCTTGTCTCATCCCTCGAACAAGAATTTATTCTTCCTGTTCACCTCTGCAACATGTTGGAGGACTAGGCCTTTGGCATCATGCTTAAGGAATTGGCTTGTTGGGAACCTAAATTCAAGTTGGCTAAGACCTTCTTGTTTGGCTTGAGAAATATCCTTTACCAGATAAAACCCTACATGGAACCCATAGGGTATGAATTCCCACCTCTTGTCCTTGACTAATGTGGCGTTATAGCCCAGTAGGATATTCTAATGAATATTTATCCCACAACAAGACGGTCTGGAACATGAGTGGGTAGGATATGTGGTGCTCCAGTGGCATCGCACACCCTAATGTAGGTTGAGCGTTCATCTAAATACCAATGACCTACCTTTTCTACCATCTTCTTGGCTGCTGCAGATAATCTGGGGCATTCCTTCTTGAAAATAATAAAATGAATGTGGGCGATGAATTCATTGCAGATGATTGCGTAAGATTTTTTGTACCTGTTCTCCCATAGTATTCTTAAGTAGACATGTATTGAGAGCTCAACAACATGCCATCTTAAATTCATGTCTTCGAAGACATTCATTGCACACATGACATCGAGCAGGTACGAGGCTATGTAGAAAGTGGGTGCTTCCCCTTCCTTTGGCATCTGATCCTATTCTACATAGATGCTCAGTTATGTAGAAATTATTGCTCCCTAGTTGAAGCTGCTCCCATAGATCACCATTGTGTACGCCAAAGGCATCCATGCTTCTGAAAACTTAGAGAAATCCTTTTCTCCATATAGTCGGTAGATGAGATCCATCAAATATATGTATGTCTCCCTCAATTAATCATTCCATACCATCCATTGCTCTGGTTAGTGAACTTATTTTCCTCATTCCACCATGAGGCCATCAACCGGTTGGTGTCATGGAATTCATAGAACTTCACCATGAAGTCCATGTTGAGCTACTCCTCTAGGTCCCTGAGTTTGTAGTATTTCTGGACTTCTGTCAAGAGGAAAACTCTAACACACCCGCCATTCTCATCATTGATCAAGCACTTCCACGTGTCCGTATGGTCGATCAACCATTTCATAAAATCTATGTAAGGGAAAACTAAGGTTTTGTTGGCCACCATGTGTAAATCCGATCGTCATATGTTTGGGAACACCTTGTCATCGAGTGCCTTTATGTCTGGGTCACTGTGTGGGATATACTATGTGTATTCTTCTCGGATAATTCTGTTGAAGATATCCCCCCACTGTGGGAGCATTACTTTGGATCTGGTGCTTGCTTCAGTATCACTGAAGGCCAGAGGCTAGAAAAAATATTTCTTTGTTGATGTTTTAATGACAATCTATGCCCTAGGATTGTAGTCCAACTGCCTTGCGGTCCCTAGAGAAGAACCTTGGCATGTTTCAAATTATTTTATCTTAGGCGCCCTCGACGAGTGTCTGGTGGTTGGATTTCTCAGTGACATATTTCCTTCATCTAGAACATAGTTTAGAGATTATGCAACAAAACCAGATGCATATATAAATTACGACCAACGAATTGACAAACTTGAATACATACCTCTGCAACCTGTTAAACCTGGTTTTGATAATCGGGGGGTTAGTACAGTCTTGAGGCATTCACTTTTCTCCTTCAGATTCTCTATTATTCAACTTGCGTACAAAATGAATTGGTTCAAAAACCATTCTAGATATTTAAACATGGATGAACTTACCTTGTCACATCAACCATTCAATTCAGGTTATGAGTGTAGTTTCATTAAATATGCCGCCAGATCTTCAAAGATGTTTAAAATTAAATTCATTGGGGGTTGACGGCGCGGACACGGGTGGAAATGTGGTCTATCAGAGATTTCAAATTGTTGTTGTTTAATAGGTGCACGAGGTAGCAACAAATGCGGGATCGGGCATTAACTGGTTTATTAAATGTCCAAATTTGATCATATATTATGCTGCAAACATCCCATCATTTATCTCGTTCAGTTGGTGGATTGGGGGTCAAGATTGTGCTTCAAACATTTTCATTGATATCTCCTTGAAAACGTTCCGACACCGATCGATCTTGCCATATGGAGCTGACGTGGAAAATTTGACTAGGAGGCGTGACTGGGACCCAAGGAACCTTAAAATGACTCGGGATGAAACTAGGTCTTACAACCCCCTTACATGGTAAATACATGTGGCATTCAAGACCGATGTATTCATTTTCTCGTGTTAATCAGAATCAAGACTTTCTTTAAGCTATACATTCTAAAACCCAATTCTATCTTGTCGACGCCAAAAAGTATCAAGGATAAAAGATCAATGATAAACCTACCCAAGTGCTCTCGGATCAACTCTCTTGAAAAAGTCCCAATGCCAAAAACGTGTCGGGGATTGACGGTATGCTTTTCGTGGAAAAAAATGATTGTTTTTACTTTTCTGGATTTCCCCAACCCTGATAAAGCGCATCGTTCATCGACTATCGGTGACTTCTTTATGACTTTTTGAATGTCTATCATTCCTGTATTTTGTTGATGCCGAAGGGGATCGATTATCTCTTGAAACTTCGTGCGAATAAATTACGTAGACCAAATCGACCTTCTGCCTTCTGTCAATGGGGATCGATGCCCAACGATTTTTGTAATTGTGTGGTTCCTTTACTTGAATATTTTTTCGATGCCGAACCTGAGAATGTTAAGTGCAGTATTAGCTTCCGATTGTTAAGTGCAGTATTAGCTTCCGATTGTTAATTTGGGTGTTAATGTATTTTATACATGAGGTTTCACAAGTTCAAAAAAACTTGACTTGATGACGAGAGTCATGAAAACAAAACAAAGATAAACCATTTCCCAAAGTGAAATTGATTCAAACAGTGAATAAAACAAGTGGTACCCAAAAAGTGATAAAATTTCATAAGGATTTTAGGGTGTGTTGAGTTCTCAACATATTGTTCCCATGCTAATAAAATAGGAAGATCCAGGAAATGTTGCTTGATAAATATCAATACTACTCTCTGTTGCATCGACCCCCTGACCCTATTCTGCATGATCTGCAGTGTGTCAAGCAGTAGAGGGTGCACCCACACATTTCCTCTAGGGTGTGATGCTATGTGTTTTCAACTGTTCATTCGACACAAATGGCACATTTTCAGAAGCATGTGGGGTTATATGCTCGTGATGTGAAGACTCGTAAGTAGCATCAATAGTAGAGGCAAGCCCCTCACCAAGATTATGTGGACGTAAATATGCTTGTAAAAACAAGCCATATTTTATTTCATGACATATACTAGTAGAAAATATAAAACCATAAATGAATTTATATTCGAATTAAATATCCCACATCTTACATTCAACGATTGAGCTCTCATAGTCAAACAATCAATATTTTCTCTAATATCCTTCGTTTGCGACCGAATGAATACCAAATGAAGGATTTCTACATTTTTTTTATGGACTTCTTTAACATCTGAAAGGGGTTAAGCGATGATGCGATGCCATCATCACACATTAGCTCATCCACATCCATTTCTATGGATTTATCTGCTAATGGATACATAGCCTGTGACATAAATATAAAAAATAATAATATCGAAATGAAACCAATAGAATCATCATAAAAACGTAATAATACAACATATTTATTTTGTACAATTACTATGGTTTATAATGGTTGGGCCGAGGATGGTGTTATCTGATCTATCGGGGACTTTCCCCGATCAGGCGCAACCTGCAACAAAAATATTGAAAACATTAATATCGAAATGAAACCAATAGACTCATAAAAAAATCATAATAGTAAAACATATTTAATTTGTACAATTACTATGGTTTATACCGACTGTGAAGATGATGGTTTACTCTGATATATATTCGGGGACTTTCCCC
>SNQJ01S0071738.1:19624-43946 GCA_010110895.2 Picea sitchensis | reverse complement strand
AAGTTTTCCTAAAACCCAATTGAATCATGGTGTGCTAGGCTTGGCTCTTTAGAAATCAATAGTCAACTTCTAGCACTAACATATTTTTGCGTCGTTTTCGGGGATGGAAATGAAGTGATATTCCTGGGTGTTATAACCCTAAATTTCTCTACATATGCATACCTGGCATTTGGCCTTCTTACTTGCATTTTTTTCCAAGCCATCATTGAGTTTCTCTTTTAAAAAACTCATTTTTTGTAGATGTATGCACCCTACACCAATAATTTCTGCATACATATGATTTCTACACCACTACAACCTGCGTACGTATGCATGTTGCACCACTACAACCTGTGTATACTTGCAAAAAATAAAAAAGTTTCAAGGACTTCGTTGAGATTATGGGCTATTGGGTAGTTTTGCAACTAATCCACTGCCTATAGCCCGTCACCCAACCGAATAACCATCCTTTTGTCATATAAAATGAGGTGTTGGGGTATCGTTCCACATCTAGACATAAGAACAATGAAACTCTACCCATTTCACATCCCCTCCTTGCCCCAAGCATTTTCAACCCTTTTGTGAGAATTACCTCAGAATTCCCCAATTTTCCTTCCTTCTTTCATCATAAACCCATTATACTTCCTAAGAAGAAGGCTGAAAGGAGAATCCATACAGAGATGCACTTGGATCTTGGTGAAGAGGATCCTAGACCAGTTTCATGGAGCAGTAGCCGACACTAGTTGTAAGTGATCATTGTATTATCAATAAAAGCAGTACTTTTCATGTCCCAAAACATGATGTGTCAAATGTTTGCATTTGATTTATGTTTTTTGTAATGTCTAACCCTTGACTTATATATGAATTTCATGCTTGTAGTTTTCTGTTTATATGTATTTGAATGCAGGTCAGCCTTGGGAGGAGGTTTGTAGTCAGTGAAGCTATCAAACGCGAGAGGATCATCACTAGACACAGAGTAGAGGTACAGTTACCCGATCCTTCTCATTTTTCTTTTCATGTATGAGTCTGGGATATGTTTGGGGTAGTTAGAGAAGTAGGAGACATTTAAACAGTTATTTATCTTCCTACATTGTAAACCTTGGTGTATCCATAGGGGGGGTTTTCCCGCTAGCACCCGGGAGAACAACATTGATCAGATTCTCTTATTGATGGTGAAAAAGAAGTGAACATATATCAAACTGCATATCATTCACCTGGTGACTCCACTCCATGAAGGAAGAACCCGTTGGAGACTTCATTGATATGGGACAACCATGGCAATGGAAGGTGTCTTGGCTCAGAGGTTTGCACCTCTCAATTTGTCAACTATTCCTGGTTTTTCTAATCCGATGCTTTCATTCTCAAAATGCACAAACTTTCTTCCTGTTTTTAGAAGAAAATATGAAGATAATCATGCACAACATCTCATTAAGTTTCATCAGTGTATAGATAAATTGGATGTCTATCATGAAGATTCTGTCATGAAGATGTTTGTATACTTATTAGATGGTGATGCGAGACAATGGTACATAACTCTTTTGATATGTAGTATTTCATCTCTAAAGGATTTATGTTGGCCACATGCCCATTTTGGAGAAAAGCCTAATTTTGGAGAATAAATTGTAAATAAGGAAAATACAACTGGCAAGAAAAGCAACATGTGCAGAGGAAAGTGCATGGAAAGTAGGGAAGCATGTGAGGCGCTCATACAAGAAGACCGAACCATACTAGGGCTAGGGTTTTGGTAAGAGGATGTAATGGCTGATAATCCAAAAATAAGTATAAAGAGGTACCTAGGAGGTCTATGTCGGGGTTGGTTCAGAGAGTTGGATAGGGTTCAGTG
Organism: Picea sitchensis; assembly: GCA_010110895.2. Classification (NCBI taxonomy): domain Eukaryota; kingdom Viridiplantae; phylum Streptophyta; class Pinopsida; order Pinales; family Pinaceae; genus Picea; species Picea sitchensis. The sequence goes on along the minus strand of SNQJ01S0071738.1, from coordinate 42,124 downwards.
TGATTGTAATTCCTGAATGTAAGAATGACTGTAAAATCTGAGGTTGTTTTGTAAGTTGTTGAGATGAAGAAAGAAAAGAGGGTATATATTGAGGGCTAGATCATAAGTTGAGGATCCTGGTGTTATTTAGTCTTCCTCATTAAAGATCTTGATCCAACTGAGGGAGAATTGTAATGCGTGTAATGCCATAAATGATAGAACAATAATAAAAGATCCCAATAACTAGATATTTTTGGACGTATCTCGGGAGGGGGTGAACCACGATAGATGATGTGTTATGTGAATAATTCATTGTTGTATCTTTCTTGTTAATGATTATATCTTAGATGAATGTTTGATGAAATATCTAGATCTGATTTTTTTACATGCATGAACAATAATGACAAAGTACTTAGCATAGATGTATGTTATAGTAAATAAATAAAGATCACAAGGTTCAATTCCAAATCCCCACTCATCCCAGGCTACAAGCACCTGAGCGTTGCATCCACCCATAGAACTATCTCGCGTGAGATTTCACATTGCCCCCCATGTACTGCACTGCCTTCTAGTTTTCTAGGGGGGGTGATAGTTTTAGAGGGTTTTGTTGGAAACCATAATAGATCTGAAATTGGTTCAGCCCAAGAATGGTAGAAAGAGAGAAGTAACCAACAAATGGTTATGTTTCCAACTGAAACTGCATGGGATTGAGTGAGAGGGATCCAGAAAATAATCGCACAGAAAATGATAGAGTAGAGGGGGATGTTTAGACCGTGGATCCCAACGAAGGCAGAGATAGAAAGATGGTTGAAAACAAAGGAGCTAAAATTTGTGCGGAAAGATAACAGAAACCTGAAGTTAACACCGTGCAAATATCTGAATAGGTACGTGTTTAGCGAACTGCATGAGGTATTTTTCTGTGATTTCTTGCATGTAGTGCAAGAGTGACTGTTGAGGATGAAATATAATCATCCTACGAATCATATCAGACAGATTGATTGGAACCCTATAGAGATCCCACAATTACAACAAGTAGACAAAAAATTCACGTGCACACTGGATTTATGGATAGACAATATTGTTGGAGGATTTATCATAGAATTTGCAGTAGATACCACGAAGTCTTACAGTGCAGTAGAGAAATAGTTCCTGAAGGGACCCATAGGTAGGTATATCAGATAACTGTATACTTCCATCAATATTTTACTATATAACAAAGGATTAATGACAATGACATCAAACATCTAAACTTCCCTACATGAATGGGGGAAGGGGGGAAGCACTGAATAGAGATGGAAGGATGGAAGGAGAAATGGAGAAGGGAAAGAAGGAATCTATGGACTTGATCAAATCAAGAAGATAATGTAAACAGCTAGAAATACATATAGTGGAGAACCCTACCAATATAAGATGAATAATAAGAAGAGATTCATAGCTAAGAGATAGGGCTTGGAAAGTGATGAAGAAGAGGTAGAGTATCTTCGTGTTATGGAGAATATTGAGGAAATCCCACGTGAAACATATGAAAGGAATACATGCGCTCCAAGGGCAGGAAATGAAGGTAGAAATCCCATCCATGTCAGTGTCAGTGTGGAACCCATAAATGCATGTGAGACTAATACACCAATAAGAGCACCACCATTTAGAGAACTGAATTTTAGTGGAAGAAAGACAACATGACGTACATCTAGTCAAGGAGAAGCAAATGGAGGAGTCAGCTCAGGAAGTAGTATTCAAGTATCTGCACCATGTGGAGGTATTAGTTCATCATTCAAGATGGTAGGACATGATCCCACCATCAGGTTACTAGAGTTCAAAGAAGAGGCATCTGAGGACCTTGATAAGAACTTGTTTATCTGTGAGAAGATATAGGAAGTGAAACAGATCATAGATGAGGATACATAACTTGCACAACTAGATATTACACTAAGAGACCACACACTAGATTGGTACATGAGCTTGGTTGTAAACAACCCACTAGGAACAAAAAGGATGATTGCAGATATTAAGAACCTGCTCAGAAATGAATTCTGGAAGTCTAGTTCAGAGGATTAGTACATGAATGAGATGATAGAGATCAAACAGAAACCAGGAGAATCTGTTTGGGAGATTGACCAAATATTCAAATGATTGAAGGGAAAGATGAAGTATGTCATGAAAGATATGAAACATAGACATCTATTTGTGAATTCACTGCTACCACACCTGGAATACCCTTTGAGACATCAGAAGTTTCAAACTCAGGCAGAGGCTCTATAGGCATCCTTACAACTGTAAGAGAACCAATACCAGAAGCCAGATCCATCAATAGAGTATATGAAGGAGGATATGAAGAATATAACATTTCAATTAAACTAGAACTAGGGTAAGGACAAAACATAATTTGTTTGGTGTGCCACATGTAGGACAGAAGGACACCACAAGAATGGATGCCCAAATTTCAAGAAGACTTCCAAACCCTTTTTCCATAGGAGGAACATGGTGTGAGATATTTAAAACGCATGGAAATGATCCATATCATTGTCTAATGATGTAGAAATACCAGACGATGCCTGAGAGTTCATACTAGAACTTTCACAAGTCAGTGGGCCATGATGACAAAGATTGCAAGACAATGGATTTGATGAGGGAAAGAACATCAAAAACCTATAGGATGCAAGAATAAATGATGACAGGTCAAGCTTCACCACATTTTAACCAGGTACCATCCCCATATAACACTGTGCATCCACAATACAATATCACGCAACCACAATATAATCCCGAATAGTATAATCAGGTGCCTCAGTACAACGCACCGCAAAGAGATCGAGCTGGCTATAGCGGTGGAGAACAAGGTAGAGGAGGATTTGGAAGAGGCAGAGGACTAGTGGTATGTCATAACTGTCAACAACCAGGACACTATGAACGCAAATGTCCACTTCCACCTGTGACATGTATGTATTATTGTGCATAAGATCATGACACAGAAGACTGTCTGACACTATTGGGGAAGATCCAGGAGAAGAGGAATCATAACAATTAGAACGTATAGTGGATATCTACAAAATATAGAGAGGATGGAAGAAATATCAACACAGTCATGCACCGTGGAGATAAAATAGGACCTGACGTAGTAAGACAAGATCCAACACAACACCAATGGGTGAAGAAGAATGTTGAACCACATAAGCAATTTGATGCGTAGAATGTAAAGGACACATTCAAGAAAGAAGAAAAAGAATTCTTGAAGCCATATATTGCATCTAAATCAACTATGCAACATACTTAGGATGTATCTATTGGCCCTTGACCAATTTTTGGAGAACTTGGGTCACGTTTGACCAATTTTGGGACTTCGACAGGATGATCGAAGGCAGAGCGCAAGGTGAAGCGGAGATCGCTGGATCTCAGCCCCTTCTTAGGGAATTTTTGGGTTTAGGGTTTATGTAACGGGTGTGGTATGTCGACCCATGGGTTTACCCATGTTTAGGCCCATTTTGTAATGTATAAATAGAAAGCTAGGCGATGTAAGTAAGGGGTGCTAAGGGTAATGAGGAAAAGATGTTAAGTGTTAGAGTTTGATCTATGTGATTGCAAGGGTGTTGTGATTACTGTGTGTTAAGAACTTGCAAAGATAAGCACAAGTGATTGTAAGAAGCTTGTGTGCAACTTGTAAGAAGGAGTTGTGCTTAAACCTAGATCGGGGAAGGAGGATCTGGCGAGGTGTGTGCAGATCTCTTTTCCTATGCGGAGTGGGTTCCTGTGGCCATATGGTTGTAGAAGATTGAGAGAAGATAATAAAGAAGAGAAGAGTTGGTGGACGTAGCCCCGCACTGGGGTGAACCACATATATCCTTTGTTGTGGTTTCCTTGTGCATTATAGTCATTAATGTGATGTATGCTTAGTGCAATGATATGTGTTAGATGCATATGATATTATAGCTTAGTTCTTAGTAATGTGAGTGAATGCTAGATTTAATCTATTTCTATGTGATAAGTGATGGATGTATTAGATCTTGTGGGATGTTGCGCTGTTCTGTAATTAGGATTTGGATCTGCGATGGAAATAAGGGTTAATTTCTAATGAATGTTGACTACTAAGTGCTCTGTTAAGGTATTGTAATCACAGATCTATTTCCCAGCTAGGTTGCAGACATATGAGTCCTGCAACCACCCCTGCTTCTACCTCGGGTGAGACTTCATCTACTTCGCGGGTGTTTCCGAAAGGGCTGGTAGTTAAAGTTTTGTTGGTGCGCTGCTGAAGCATTGAACCATGGGTTTCCCCCTGTGAAAACAAATGGTTCCATTGTTAGGACCTGAAACTGTGATTGCTGGGAATTGAAGAAAATAGAAAGATCTATGCATAGATCTGCTTCCCTAGTACACAATATTCTACTTGACTTGTGAAGCTCTGTGCTAAGAAGAAAAGTTTTATCTAAAGAAAAGAGGTAATATCTTGAAGCTTTGTGATCTTATAAAGGTAAGATAAGTGAAATTTTTTATTTCGAAAGATTGGATCTAGGTATGTTTAATAGATTTGGTCCTAATTTGAAAACTAGGGTACAACTAGAAGAAAAAAGATTTGGTATGAATAGATTTGATAGAAATAGTGAAAGATATGTTATTCCTATGCATAGAAAGAAGTGTTGGACTAAAAAATGGATGCAGGATGCTAGAAATAATTTTTTTCAGACCCACCATTGTGATCCTAGTGTGCAGCACAGGAAAGGTTGGGGGTCATTTAAAAGAAAGAGAGGATTAACTCTTTTATATAGTTGTAGAAGACCAGGACATGTTGCTAAGGAATGCCCTAGTAGAGGTCCTATTTTCCTTTGTTGTAAGGCTACTAGACATGAATTTTTGGATTTCCCTAGAATGATTGCCAAAGTTGAAAAGATGAATATGAGACAAGAAAAATATGAGGCATGCCAAGAAACTAAGGATACGATAGAACCCCATATAGAATCAGAGTTTGTATTATTACATATTAAAGAAACCCTGAACGATCACAGAGATATCAAATTATCAGAGATCTTAAAAGAGAAGGAGCGCATAGAAACAATAATAAGAGACTTTGACATAGATTGTGTCCTGGATGAGGAAACGCAGGTGAATATCATGACATAAAGAACTTGGGAAATTTTGGGAAATCCTGCTATGGTTCCTTCATTAGGAGGAATAGGATTATTTACAGGAAAGTTGATAACCCTATGTGGAAGACTTACCCAGACATATATGAGTGCTCATGGCACTTCTATAGAATAATAAATTGAGATAGTTAAATTTGTTGAGAACAACACCCCATTTTCTATTTTTCTAGGAAACACATGGATTGAGAAAGATCAGATACAAAGGAAAAAAGAAGATGAGGATCTAGAAAAAAAAAGGAAGAATTAAGAGATTTCATGGCTAGGAGAATAGCACACTTACTGAAAGAACAAGAGGACCAGTCAAAGATACTACACACCAGAGATATGGTCATCGAATTTGAAATAACATAGGAAGACTTGAAACACCTATTTGTACAAGAGAGTAGAACACCTACCCCAGACAAAGAAGAAGTACTACCCTCGAACCTTATGGAAGACCCTCCACAGTGTGAAGTTACCATGCCAAGAGGAGATAAGAATGTTAATGGAAAGAGGAAACCAATGACCTAGATTTCAGGAAAGAAAGACAGAAATCTCAGGAAGAAGAAAGCAAAGTTAGACAAGTTACAAGAAGTTCCAGGGAGGACTCCGAAGAAAGAAGGTTTGCAGAACTGGAACTTCACTAGGATATCAAAACAACGAAGATTGGAACTTCACCAAGACGAAGAAATATGACTGTTGGAGGCGTCTCAACTGTTAGAAAGATGCTCCAGAACGGCTAGAAACACAGTTATTGTTGGAATGTTCTCCACTGGACCGTTGGGACCATGCCATAAAGGATGGAATAGAATTTATTGAGGCATTCCTACCCATTGATTGAGGCGTTCTTGTCCATTACGAAGTTGTCTATTTATCTCATTGAGCATTGCACTGAGAACACTTTTTCCAATTGTGATTATCCGAGCCCACATAGAACTAGAACTGGTTTCTTTCATGCAATGATCATTGAGACCTCACGATCCATTTTGTTACATTGAGTGTTGTTCACTGACATGAGATATCAGATCTCAAGTGTGCATGTCAGACAAAATTAGCGCATTAGAAAAATTTGTCGAAGATATCCTAATATACCTCATGGTCGAGAAGGTGATGTCCGTAGGCATCCAATCCTCATCGATGAAAGGAGTGCAAGCATCCCCGTCGACTGCTTATGGATATGGACCATCCCAAGCTGCGATAGAGAAACAAACAAAGCATCGTGATGAATTAGCAAATGTGAATCTCATCCCATATATCTTGCCCATCTACATCCTTCCTCTGGCTAGCACGGTGAGTCATGAAAGCGTCTCAAGTGACTTTGAATACAAAGTCATCACTGCGTACCTCTTGAAGGGGATACACACAATCAGACCACAGTTGGAGAGGATTCCAATGTTGAAGATAAGTGACTATAACCTAGGAGACCGTAACATCTATGGAAAGCTCGCACCATTCAAGTATTTGACCAAGACAAAGGGGAATAATTCAAAGATAATCCCCCAACCATGGACCATGGACATCGTGAGGTCCACTATCCTGAATGTGATGAAGATACCACACTTCATAAGACACCAGGAGGTTAACATGTGCGTTAAGATATTGTTGGCATGATTCCACGATGGTTATATTTGGTTGGACATGTGTATCACTGTCGATCCAACACTAATCCATAAGATCAATGGACTAAGCATGCAAGGACCAGACCCACAAGAATTTTATCCAGGAAAGGCTGCAGGTCATGCCCTAGCACAGAGAATCAAAGACACCTATGGTGATGTGGAAAAGTAGAAGCAGGGCTACAAGGTAGCCTCCATCCAGAATGGTGCAGTGTGCCTAGCTTGCTAGTTGATTGTTGGTAAGCTAGTAAGGAAGAACATACCCACACAGGTCACAGGATTTGTTGTCGACCTCGCCAGAAAATGCATGGAAGGGATACAAATGAATTGGGCAAGCTTCCTCATCAACCAGTTAGAGAAAGACTACTGCGAAGCTCATGCTTAGGGATATGAGTTCCATTTTATTTGGTTGTTGATCCTCATCACCTTCATTGCTTGGGAGATGTTGGAAGGTGCAACCTTCCCTGAGATTGAGCCATCATAAGCCTTATCTACAAATTTCACCACGCTCTAGTATTAGAGTGACATGGCCAAACAATGGCAGTCAAACCCGATGTTCCACACCTATTACCTACAGTTGAAGAGGGCCATTGAGTCTTCCCCTCTCATGCCACCGAATACCCTGCATAGGTTTAGACCATTTGTGAAGTTCTTCACAGATAGACATTTTATTTATATCATTAGACAATGAGAGAAACATAAAGAAGAGCTCCAATCTTACTACAAGATCACTGAGGACGACTTGGAAGAAATAACTAAGGCATAGCTCGCAGAACTCCTTGTACCAGTCGACCAAGCAGAACTGTCCAACCTTGATCTAATCGGAAGTCCTCTAGTCACTCGCGAAGAGTATGATGCACCTAGAAGTAGTAGAAGGAAGAAAAAGGAATAAGTACATAAGTTGAACAACGCATCAGAAGAGACTGCTTCAGACTCACCAGGAGGGGGAGGTGATGACGAAGTAGACAAATAAGAAGACAAAGGAGAAGGAGAAGAAGATGAGCAGAAACAAGGTGAAGTAACACCGCCTAGGGATCCTATTGATGAAGCTGAGACCTCCAATAAAAGAAAGGTTTCCCCCATGAAACCTACATCGCAAAAGAATTTTAAATATACTAAACCACAGATGCATACTGTGCTCACGATGTATGACATAGATTTCATAATATCCGCTATCTCAGATACCTCGGAAGATATCTTACAATGTAATGAATCCAAACAAGAGACCATGTATAAAAGAATCGAAGAAGAGCTAAAAGGGGTAAAACAAGCCCTCCACTCCATCCACGCAGTGTCTACTGCACCCCCGTCATCCGAAGGAACAGAGTTGGGAGACAAACCTCCCCAGCTCTGCTGAATAACAGATGCGACCGAAGATTGCCTTCATTGTGTTTAGGAAGAAAAAGAGTAGGCCATAGAAGCCTTAAAGAACGAAAAAGAGGAATCCAAAGAACAACCTTGGGTTGTGCAATAGGAAAGAGTTGACATCCAAGCCAAGTTTGCAGAGGATTGAGTGCAAATCTAGAAGGAGAAGGAACAGTTGCTCATAGAGAAGATTGGAGTTAAATAAGTAGTGATTAGAGAACTTCACTCTGTGAAGGGCTTAGAATATATGGAAAAAGACCCAGTAGAAAGACAAGTAGGGAAGATTGTCAAAGCCATTCAGCAGCTCCAATAGAGGATAGCCGAACTGGAGTTACAAGTAGTTCCAAGCACTCCATAGGAAGTGAAATATATAATAGAATAAAATGTGAGGAGAATTGATCCAAGTGGATATCAGTGGCCACCCACCTTTTCCGACTGGCTCAAAACAATTTTCTGGCATTTTTTGCAATTTACTATTTTTAGCAGGTTTTAACTTCCGAGGCCATTTTGAGGGCCTAAATGAAGTTTTTTCGATATATTGGTTCTCAATGATAAATTAAGGATTTATTGATCCCCCAAAATTAATCTTCTCGATGATACCTTTCCAATGAGCTATTATACGCCTAAAACGAAGATCGTATGAAAAAGTTACGACCCCAGGAAGTTGATGTACTAACTTACCCAAACGGGGCCCACATGAATTTTGGTGCTTCATATCCTAGGGTTAGGTTTTTGGATGTATAGGGTTTTGGAATTCCTGTTTATTATAAACAAGCCTTCAGAGCCTCATTTTAATCATCTTCTTGAGAATGCAAGTAGCCGCAAAATCTCTTCTCAGAGATAAGCTGCCACCATTCTAGCGAGTCTTTCACTCTGTATTTTTACAGTCTCTGTACATTTATTTGATTAATATAAATCATGTATTACTATATATCTGTTTTTATGGTTGCATCTATGATACATTTATGTTATATTACTGAATATATGTGATATCTCTGTGCATTTCTTTATTATATCTCCGCTCTCATTTCATGCTGAAAATAATCTGGATCAGTGGTATTAGAGCACGCTGTTCTTGATCGTTTTTTTAGTGCATGTCCCCAACAAGGTATGAGTATAGAAAGTTGGGTCTCGAGATTGTCTCTCTTGAGGAAAATCGCTCTCACACACCCAAGAAACCCTCAATGGCGGAAGAAAAGAAAAATGACGGAGCATACGATCCTATCAGTCTGTTGCTTGAGCAAGCTCTCACGCAACAGAGGGACGAAATGATGGAGAATTTTTCCCACATCCTTCAACGCCTACCGATAGAAACAAGCAGATCTCCATCAAGCAACCACTTTGGAGGCACCTCTCCTTTCAAGGTACAAGTTGATTTTGATATTCCTATATTTGAAGGACAAATAGATGCAGAAGCCCTAGACAAATGGTTAAATCTGCTAGAAGGTTATTTCTCTGTTCACAAATTTTCCGACAAAGAAAAGATCACCTTCGCACTCCTTAAAGATCCCCCCCATGTCAAAAATTGGTGGGAAACTTATTGGGAGTAGAGTTCCACAGAGGAGTTTGAAATATATGGGGTCGATCCCACTTGGGAGTTTTTTGTGGATGCGGTAAAGGAACAATATTACCCTGTTGGAAACTATAAGGACCAGTACATGAGATGGACCACACTGTGGAAAGAGAGGGGCCAAGAAGTTTCGGAGTTCACCAATACCTTCCATACCTTGTGCACCAAGATGGGTATCAAAGACTCTGAGCGACAATTGGTTCTGAAATACTGTGGGGCTCTGCACAGATACATCCAGACTTAAATGGATTTTTTGGACATCTCATCACTCGGTGCTACTTATCGATGTGATGTTAAAATCGAGAAGAAAATTAAGCACTAGAACAAATTGGATTTCGTATCTGTAAATCCACAACAACCAAAGTATGACAAAGACAACCCTAACAAACAGTCTCCCGAAAACCAATCCAAGACATAGGAAATGAACGGTCATGGGAAGACAAAGAAGGACACCGAAAAATGGTGCAATTTCAACAAAATCCCCTGTCACAACACCGATGAATTTCACTCAAAAAAATCATTGGTGGCCAAGATCAAAGACAAGGAGCCAGACCCTGATTCAGAATCTGATTCTGAAAATACTGGTAAAGGACAGATCATTGACGCAGACCCCACTTATATTGTCGCAACCACAACAATTCAACTAGAAGAACCAATAGATCCCGAAGAGGGGGAGCACCTTTTTCATTCACAGATGTGGGTAAAGGGGACCCCACTGCATTTTATTGTTGATAGCAGAAGCCAGAAGAACCTCATCTCAGCAGAGGTCATCAAACAGTTGGGATTGTCGACAACACCACACCCGCAACCATACAACATCGGGTGGCTTCACCAAGGATGAGATCTCTGTGTCAGCCAACAATGTTGATTGACATACAAAATCCAACCCTTCAAGGAAGAGGTATTATGTGATATTGCCCCACTGTATGTCTGTGATGTTCTCTTGGGCCAACCATATATGTGGAAGCGCCATGATGTTTATGCATCTCAACCCTGTAGTGTCATTGTTACTTTGGGGGGTCATCTCTACAGAATACCAAAGGTAGTTCTGACTATTGTTCCACCTAAAACGTGTTGTAAGGTATTATCTCATACTGCAAAATTTAGCTTCTTCACAATCCGTTCAAAAGGAGAACAAAAGGACACTGCAACCACTATAGGCTCGCCCCTTGCACCTTCTATCCAACAGAAGCAGGTTGACAAGGTTGCAGCAAAGTGAAAAGATTCCTTCTGCACACCTTCCTCTCATGTAGATAGACTTGTTTAACAACCTCAGCTTCAACAGGTTCATGACATACTTCCACAAACTAAGCAGCGCGACGTCTCCAACAATACAAGCAACTCACCAAGATGCAGATCCAACAAATTCTTTTCCTTCTCCCCCGGGAACTCAACACAATGAAGACCATTTATTCCTAAGGACAAAGGATTGATCTAGGTGGATATCAGTGGCCACCCACCTTTTTCGACTGGATCAAAATAGTTTTTTGGCGATTTTTGCAATTTACTATTTTTAGCAGGTTTTAACTTCTGGGGCCATTTTGAGGGCCTAAATGAATGTTTTTCGAGATAGAGGTTCTCAATGATATATGAAGGAATTATTGGTCCCTCAAAATGAATCTCCTCGATGATACCTTTCCAACAAGCTATCATACGCCTAAAACGGAGATCGTATGCAAAAGTTACGACCCTAGGAAGTTGATGTACTAACTTACCCAAACGGGGCCCACATGACTTTTGGCGCTTCATCTCCTAGGGTTAGGTTTTTGGATGTCTAGGGTTTCGGTATTCCTGTTTATTGTAATAATTCCTTCAAAGCCTCATTATAATCATCTTCTTGTGAATGCAAGTAGCCGCCACATCTCTTCTCAGAGATAAGCTGCCACCATTCTAGCGAGTCTTTCACTCTGTATTTTTACAGTCTCTGTACATTTCTTTGATTAATAGAAATCTTGTATTACTATATATCTATGTTTATGGTTGCATCTCTGATACATTTCTATTATATTATTGAATATCTATGATATCTCTGTGCATTTCTTTATTATATCTCCGCTCTCATTTCGTGCCGAAAATAATCTAGATCAAGCGTAGTTGAGAGAATCAAGGCATTAGCCTTGGAATGCAAATAATGCAATAGTCGAAGTGCGCAGACCTATGAGCAACTTGCAGAAGACCCTGAGCTCAGGACACTAGATTCACAACTCCACGAGGCAAAAAAACAAGAAGCAACAGTGCAAGCGCAGTTGAAGCTACTATCACCGATCGAGAGGATGAAAAGAGCCTAGGAACAACACATGGTTTAGGAGCAAGCCCATGCCATTCAGAGTAAGGTCATGGAAGTGACCCAGTGACTTTAGACAGTGCAGGATGCAACTTGCATACTTTTTGAGGAGATTGAAGGACAAGGTGCATAACTAGAACAAGTAGTCAACTAAGTTGAACAATGATTGGAAGGACCTGTGACAGAGAAGGTTATTTAAGAGTTCGTCGATCAGGAGGCTATGGCGAAGCAACAGGTTGAAGCATCTTGAGCCAAGCTCGAGGCATTCGAGGCATAGTTACCTAGATCAGAGTGACTCGGGACAAGTCATAGGTGAGTGTTGGGGGCCTGTTGGCCCTTGACCAAGTTTTGGAGAACTTGGGTCACGTTTGACCAATTTTGGGACTTTGATAGGATGATCAAAGGTGGAGCGCAAGGCGAAGCAGATATTGCGGGATCTCGCCCCCTTCTTAGGGAATTGTTTGGTTTAGGGTTTATGTAACGGGATGTCGACGCATGGGTTTACCCATGTTTAGGCCCATTTTGTAATGTATAAATAGAAATCTAGGCGATGTAAGTAAGGGGTGCTAAGGGTAATGAGGAAAAGATGTTAAGTGATAGAGTTTGATCTATGTGATTGCAAGGGATTTGTGCTTACTGTGTGTTAAGAACTTGCAGAGCTAAGTGAAAGTGATTGTAAGAATATTGTGTGTAGATTATAAGAAGGATTTGTGCTTAAAACTATCTCGGGGAAGGAGGATCTGGTGAGGTATGTGCAGATCTCTTGTCTTATGCGGAGTGGGTTCCTATGGATCCGTGCTTGTAGAATATTGAGAGAAGATAATAAAGAAGAGTTGGTGGACGTAGCCCCACACTGGGGTGAACCACATATATCCTATGTTGTGGTTGTTTTTTGCATTATATTTGTTGATGTGATGTATGCTTAGTTCAATGATATATGTTAGATGCATCTGATATTATAGCTTAGTGTTTAGTAATGTGAATGCATGCTAGATCTGATCTATTTCTATGTGCTAAGTGATGGATGTATTAGATCTTGTGGGATGTTGCATTGTTCTGTAATTAGGATTTGGATCTGTGATGTAAATAAGGGTTAGGTTCTAATGAATGTTGACTTATAAGTGCTATGTTAAGGTATTGTAATCACAGATCTGTGTCCCAGCTAGGTTGCATACATCTGAGTCCTGCAACCACCCCTGCTTCTACCTCGAGTGAGACATCATCTTCTTCGTAGGTGTTGCCGAAATGGCTGGTAGTTAGGGTTTTTTTGGTGCGTTGCTGAAGCGTTGAACCCTGGGTCTGTCCTTGTGCCAACAATATCCAGTGATTCCTTCATCACTGGATCACACTAACGAAACACAACCTTTCAGACAAGTAAGTACCATAAAGGATTTTCTGCAATCCTATGTTAAACTACTAAAGGATCCATCATATGTTAAAGTATTAAAAAATATGTTAGAAATATGTCACACAGAGATAGAGGGGAAGCTATACCAGAAAATAGTTAATCATTTGCATACAAGGAGGAGGAAAAGCAGAGAATTAAGACTGAATGCCAACATTGGAGATTTAAACATGGGGGATATTATACTAGATTTAGGCTCCGAAGTAAATGTGTTACCCCATAATACATGGAAATGTATGGGAGAGACCACATTAAGATATTCACCTGTTCAGTTGAAGCTATAAAACCAACACAAAGTCCTTCCAATTGGAAGTATGAAAGGAGTAACAGTCAACTTGGATGGAGTGCGCACTAAGGAAAACTTTGAAGTCATAGAAATAGTAGATGGTACAACACCTTATCCAACATTGCTTGGACTGGATTGGGCATTTGATAACCATACCATAATCAATTTAAAGACAAGAAATATGACATTCAAGTAAGGAGAATATAGAGTTGTTGCACCATTAGACCCTTCAGAAGGAGAAAGGTTTGTAGAACCAACTTGTCTATATTTAGAAGATATAAACCAGTTGTACAAAACCACCGCACGTGCATAAGATTATGTTAACCCAACTACAGATGGAGTAATTAGTTGGAGAATCATCACATCATGTTCTTCAGACTCAGATATAGGGTTGGAGAATTTGCAGTAGAGATTACATGAAGTGTCCACAAGAAGGTGCACAAGAATATACCACGCAGTAAGATGGGTGGGTACATAAATCATATAACCTCCCATTTTCCATGGCATCAACAATTTAGAAGAATTCCTAACAAGATATAAATATGAGGTGTTAGAAAATCAGAGGCTATTATACCTAGACATAGAACTCAAGGAAACACCTGCAAGATGGTGGAGTGTGCACAAGGAAACAATTAAGGACTGATATTAATGCAAACGACTACTATGCATCAGATTCGACACAGAGAAGAAGAGCTTAATGACGTAGAGATATGATGGATAGAGCTCACCAGTGGAAAATTTGGAGAAGTGTAGAACAATATGGATGATGGAACCACCAGAAGAATGGACTCATCACTTTATTCATGCACTAGAAGGAATTCCATAAAACTAGTATGTAAACCAGGAACTGCGTAGAGGCACTGTAGAAGAATTTTTTGGTAACCTTCTCATTTTAACGTGAGAAACCAAACATGGATTTATCACTCAAGCATATAATAGGTGGAAGTCATAATAGAATACCAACAACAGAGGTGGAACTCATAACAAAATACCAACAACAGAATAGACAGACAGTGAAATAACTATTATCATGCTATCATGTGTAGGAAGAAGCACCAAATGAATATCATCTGCACAATATCCAAATTACAAAAATTGAAGGAGAAAGAGAGGTGGAAGGCCCATCCCTGGAATCAGAAGTGTTTTCTCCACCGATCAAGGTGAAGAAAGTCAACATTGGGACAATTGAGAATCCCAAAATGTCCCACATTGGAGACTACTGGGATGAGCAAACAATAAAAATAATAACAGAGCTACTGCGTGACTACAATGACTTGTTCCCAACAACCTTTACAGAGATTAAAGGCATAGAAGGAGAGATAGGAGAGATGAATATACCTCTCAAACTTGAGGCTAGATTTTTTAGACAACGACCTTATGGACTAAATCCAATATATAAGAAGAAAGTGAAAGCAGAAATTGACAAAATGTTGGAAGATGGTATCACAGAACTAGTAGAAGAATTAGAATGGATAATCCCTATGGTAGTGCAGGAAAATAAACAAGGAGGGATAAGGATTTGTGTGGATCTGTGGAAACTGAATGATGATTTCCTACATGAAACTTTTCCCACCCCTTTCATAGATGAGGTATTAGAGAATGTGGGAGGATAGGAAGCATACTCATTTACAAATGGATTCTCAAGTTATCATGAAATCAATATAGCTCTAGAAGACAGGTACAAGACTTCTTTTTCCATAGAATGGGGATCCTACCAGTATAATCATGCCTTTTGGGCTGAAGAATGCACTAGCTACATTTTCAAGGGTAGTAATAGTTTCTTTTAAGGAATTCATACATCAGTTTTTGGAAGTGTATATGGATGATTGGACGGTCTATAGTATGTTGAAAGATCATGTAGAGGTGTTAAGGATGATGTTGGAAAGATGTAGGCAATGTCAGATATCATTGAATATCAAGAAGTGCATTTTTGGGACACCTTTTGGAATACTGTTGGGACACATAGTCTATAAACAAGGGCCATTGGTGGATCTTGCTAAGATTGCAATCATTGTTAATTTACCACCACCAAAATCAATGTGCCAGTTAAGAGAAACATTGGGACATATAGGCTACTATAGAAAACTTGTAAAAGGGTATGCACATATCACTACACCAATGGAGAAAATGTTAAAGAAGGATACTAAATTCTAGTGGAATGAGGATTATCAACAAGGTTTAGACACCTTGAAAGAGAATATGGTAACAAAACCTATTCTAGTATCCATATTGGGAAAACACATTTCATGTGCATGTGGATGAATCAACCATAATGCTTGGAGCTATTCCTGTCACAACCAAGAGAAAGGGAATTGGACCATCCTATAGCATTTTCAAGCAAAAAAATGTCAGATTAAAAGCATAATCAAAATACTACAGAAAGAGAAGGCTTAGCAATGGTATACCCAATTCATAAGTTCAGACACTATTTACTTGGAAAACACTTTAAAAAGTTTATAGACCATTCAACCCTCAAATACCTAGTCAACAAGACAATGTTGTGGGGGAGGATCTGTATATGGTTATTGTTGTTTCAGGAATTTGATTTTGAAGTGGTATTTAAACCAGGGAAGTTGAATGAATGTAGGACCTGATCACATGTCAAGAATCACCAATGGCGAGGAACCCACAAATTTAGAGGAAAAATTTCCTGATGTGCAACTATTTTCAGTCCATGTAGCTGATGGATATTTTGATGACATCATTGAATACTTGAGTACAGGGAATGCACCACAAGATTTTAACACCATGTAGAAGAAAAATATGGTATTCATAGATGCATAATATAAATTGATTGCAGGACACTTATACAACATTCTAAGAAGATGTGTCTTAGAACATGAAAAAACTAGAATTTTAGCAGAGGCTCACGAGGGAAGAGCTGGAGGACATTATGACAGAAAAGCTACTGCGCAGAAGGTATTGAGTGCAGGACTATGGTGTTCGACCATTCGTAGAGATGCTAAGTATTATTTCCAGTGATGTGATGTATGTCAGAGGGTTGGTAAACCTAATATAAGGGATGATATGCCCCTAAGGCCACAAGTAACATAGCGAGTATTTGAAAAATGGGCAATTGACTTTGTGGGACCAATTAACCCACCAACAAAAAGGTCAAGAGAAAGGTATATCATTACTATGACATAATACTTAACAAGATGGGAAGAAGCAGCACCAGTAAAATATTGCAATGTAGAGACAACAACACATTTTATGTTTGAGCAAGTGATATCTATATTTGTATGCCCAAGGATTTTGATGAGTGACCAAGGTACTCACTTTATCAACGATACTATCAAGGATATGGCTGAGGAATTTGAATTCTACCATTAGAAGAGTACACCATATCACCCTCAAGCAAATGGAACAATGGAAGCCTTTAATAAGATCCTAGAATATGCCTTGAAAAAGATCTGCAATGTTAATAGGGACGATTGGGACTTGAAGATACCAACAGTATTGTGGTAATACAAGAATACATGCAAAAAATTGACAGGATGGACACCATTCAGGTTAGTGTATGGACAGAAGCAGTGGTGTCGTTAGAATTCCTGGTACCTAGTCTGCACATCGCAACAATTACCAACATGACATAAAAAGGCACAATAAAAGAAAGGCTAAGTCAACTGATGGAGATGGAACAAGAAAATATTCTAGTAGGATTTCACTAAGAAGTACATAAAGAAAGAGATAAATATTGGCCCAACAGACATATCAAGAGGAAGAGTTTCAAGGAGGGAGACCTGGTCTTGGTATATGACAATAAATTTCTTCAACATCCATGGAAATTCCAAATGCATTGGCTGGGATCATACGAAGTGAAGACTATCAGAGATGGGGGATTTGCACAATTGAAATATCTGGGAGGCACATAACTAAAAGGAATGATCAATGGTATTTGATTGAAGCTATACAAGGACAATCGATCTCCTAGTACCTAGAAAGTTACAATGCAATAAGAAAATATGTAAATAGTGTATTACAATAGAAGCTAAGAGAGATAAGGTGAGAAAAATAAATAAAAAGCAGAAAAAGAAGAAAATCCATAAAAATTAAAAAGGGGATAAAAATACAAACAGATCGGTGGGCATGGAAGGATTTGTTAGAATAGAAATGGTAGAATAAAAAGTGCGCTACAAGAAAACCCGTGATTGAAAACATTGCGTACAAGAGAGAAGTTAACAGATAGAAAGTAACAATGCGTAGGAAACACAACAAAAAGTGAAAACATGACAACTATCAGTGTGACACAACTGCCACTTCTTCCTCCTGCTATAAAGTTGGAAAAATGGGGGAAAACAAATCATTGTATTATTTGCTAAAGAGTAGAATGCAGAGATGAGTTTCAGAGAAAGAGAGGGATAATTTGTGATAGCACCAGGTGATTTAGAAGTATGCAATCCAGATCTCATCAACGTCTCTCCACCAAGAGTTGAAGCATCGAGAAGAACTATATGAAACACATAGAGTAGTACCTGGGTGCATCACATAGGAGATTCAGTCCCGAGCAAGGTCTGATGCGCCGAAATTACAATTGGCGCAGGAAGACAACACCTCACTGAAGGAGGAACTTAGCCAGGAAGGGAAAGAGAAAACAATGGCGTAGAAAAAGGTGGATGAGATGGAGAACCAGATTCAAGCAGTATTTCAAGCCATATCAGACAATGAAGGAGTGCAGGTAGCCTCATCGCAAGAGAAAATGAGAAAGATAGTGCATAATCTGCAACATTATAAAGAACATATCAAATAATTGTAGGAGCGTGTAGTTCCCATGATTCCTCCAAATTTAGAGTGCAAAGACAGTAGGAGACAACATCTTTTGTAGAGAACATCACACAAAACATACACAGAATGACAGAGTTGATGGAGAAGAGCGCCCAACTATGGACACAACTTTTAGAGGATGCAAGCTTACAAGAGATGTAGGGGAAGGAGGACAAACTACATGCAACAATGGAATATGTAAAACAGTGATAGAGGACGATGTCACTGCTGGAGAATATCAAGATGATCATGAAAATGAAGAATTTACAAGCCGAGGAGAAGGTAGTACAAGAAAATAAGATGGCATGACATGCTCAGTAGGAACCCCTGCAAGAAAAGGAAGAGTAGTTGGTCGTCGAGATCACCGAAAGAAATATGACCATAGAGCACATAGGCTTGGAAGGGGGAGAAATACTACAAAACCCAGTTACCACGCAACTGGTGGAAACCATGGTTGAAAGGATAAGTTAGGCTCAGGCAGAGTGCCAGAGAATAACTAAAATGTATGACATGCTGGCATAAGCAGTGACAAATGTTGGAGTAATGTAGTGACTCAAGACGAGTCACAATGTCAATGTTGGGGGCTTGTTGGGCGTAGGCTCGTTTTGGGGAAAAGGAAAATTTTGGAGAATAAAGTGAAAATAAGGAAAATATAGTTGGCAGGAAAATAAGCACATGTAGAGGAAAGTGCATGCAAAGGAGATAAGTATGGGAGGCACGCATGAAAGAATATTGAACCATTCTAGGGTTAGGGTTTTGGTAAGAGGGTGTAATGGATGATAAGCCAAAAATAAGTATAAAGAGGTACGTAGGAGGTTTAGGTCGGGGTTGGTTCGAAGAGTTGGATATGGTTCAATGTGATTGTAATTCTAGGATGTTTGATGAATTTTTGATTGTAATTATATGAATGTTTGATGAAATATCTAGATCTGATTGTTTTACATGCACGAACAAGAATGTTATAGTAAATAATAGTAAATAAATAAATATCACAAGGTTCAATTCTAGATCCCCACTTATTCCCAACCTGCAAGAACCTGAGCGTTGCAGCCACCCATAGAACTATCTTGGGTGAGACTACTCAGTGCACCCCGTGTACTGCATTGCCTTTTGGTTTTCTAGGGGGGGCGATAGTTTTAGAGGGTTTTTTTGGAAACCATAGTAGATATGAACATGGGTCAGCCGAAGAATGGTAGCAATATAGATGTAACCAACAATTTCTATGTCTCTTTTCATTCATATTGTAAGAGGATCTATCATGTTGACCACCTCTTTAATAATTTCTATGAGCAATTTAAATCTCTTAGCAAAACTTTTTAGGAAGATTTTAGTGATGAGATCAATGAAGATAGTTTGGAATTTTCTCATTATGCTTCCAACAATTTTGATGATTATCTTAATGCTCATCCTCATGAAGAATCTGTTGTTGATGATCTTTGTGAAGATCACTTGTTGAATGAAGGAGTTGTTTTAAACCATTCTTTATCAGATGCAAAACTTTTTGATACACCTATTTATGATAAGTGTTTTGATTCTGATGATGATTTATACAAGAAGAAAGTAGTATTTTTCTCTTCTAAAAATTCTGATCAACTTGAGGATATGCTTAATTTGATAGAAGTTGCTACAAATTTTGATGAAGATCAATCTATTGATATGAATTCAGAGTCCCGAGAGCATATGGAAACAAAAAATTCTGAAGATCAAGATTCAAAATATTTTTATGATCAACCCATTTTTTATGGATATCTTTCTGATGATGATGAGCATAATTTTTTCATGGCTTATTTTGAACCTTTTAGCATTGTTCCTATATATGATGATTGTGGATCTAATTCTTGGGAAGGAAATGGAGGTGAAAATAAGGATCTACAGAAGCAACTGATCATTCCTTTTTCACCAAATGATGACCAACAGATTGCAGAAATCAGTAATTCTTCATTTGTCATTCTTGAAACTGGACCTGTGGAAGAAATCAAACATAATATGATCAGTAATGATAACAATTTGCAACAACCTCCAGTTTTGCATAAAAATTATATTGCTAGCAATAGAAGTAGTGTGAATGTTCGATTGTTTTCTCTCTCAGACATTCAAAATGAAGATCTAACACCAAGCTATTCTTTCCTCTTGGATAATCAGGAAGTTGGGCATCAATTTCATGATCTTGTGGCACGTTATATGGAGTTAAATCAGGGTCATTATTCTTGTCTTTTTGGCTTCATAAATGCAGATTTCTACAATTGTAAGTATGGGTGGTTAGTTCATTTCTTTTTTCATTCTTCAACTATATATGTGCTCATGAATTGAAGTAGATTCCAGTTTTTGAATCGCTTACTTGAATGGTTCTCCTAGAAGTTTTTAATTGCATAATCGAGTAGAGGGGTTGGTTGGTGTAGGCTTATGTACATAAATAAGCTCAACATATGAGCATTTGGTTTTCAACATCTTTTATATCTTGTGTATTTTTAGTTTTCAATAAGGATCAGAGGTGTTCTTGGAGAAATATGAACAAGAGTACAGGTTGATTACAATACATCATGGTTAGATCACAAATAAAAATGGATAAGGCACCAGTCTGCTTGTTCTTGGCAGCTCACGGGGAGAATACCATCCCCCGTGGAGCCAATGTTAGCTATGATATTTGCATGGTCAAATTTTGGTCTTAAAGATTCATATTTTTCCTATATACTCCAAATAACTCATTTATATATCATTTTGGATATTATTAGGTCATATGAGAGATTTTGAAGCTTGAAATTGAAGTTTTGAAACATGTGCTACGGGAAGTTCCCGCAACAGCCTATTTTCAAGAAAATGACATAGTTTTGGGTTTTGGACATGGTTTTGTGATTATAAGGGATGAATTTAAACATTTTTTAGCCTTCATACACCATTTTTTATGATCAACAATCATTTTTGGAGAAATTGTGTATGAAAAAGGAGAAAACAAAGTGTTGAAAATAAGGGATTTTTTGGAAATTATAACTTTTGTAGTCAAGTTAAAACTTAGTATTTGACAAAATAGGGAGGAATTTGTGGGAAAAAAATGGAGGTTTTTCTCAATAACGAGCTTATATACAAAATACTCTCTCATTGTTTACACATGTATCACTTTTTGGAAGATACAAGTAGATATTTATAGCTCATTTTTCAGATTCGCAAATTTTGGAATTTCCTGTTTTAGTCATCAACTTTGGGCACATACTGTGAGGATATGGAGAGTTATTTTGAAACACTAAAAGGGTATTTCTCAAGAAAAATATTGTATACAAAAACATCCCTCTGTGTTTACACGGGTGTCATGGTTTAGGAGATACAAGAAGATCTTTACAGATTTGAAAATTCTGGAATTTCCTATTTTAGTCATCAACTTTGGGCATTGATTACGAGGATATGGAGATATATTTTGAAAACATGAAAGAGTTTGTTCTAAATAACAATCTCATATAAAAAATCCTCCCTCATGGTTTACATAGGTATCATGGTTTGGGAGATACAAGAAGATATTTACAACTCATTTTTTCAGTAATTCACCATATGCAGTGAAATGAGACAATTAGCCCTTAGTTCAATTCCACGCATGCCATGAGGAGGTGTAAAGTGATGAAGACACATGGATGTTCAAGGATGATTTTTTTCTAAATATACTCAAATATTTGATTTTATTTGAATGTATTTAATGCTTCAAATGTCAAACCCTAGATTTTAGGTATGGGATCTATTTTCCAGATTTTTTGTAATCTTGTTGATATGACTAAGTGAAAATTCGACCCTAGGAGGTGTCATATATGTCTATTTTGAGTAGATCAGATCCAAACTTTGAGGATCTAGTTGTTATCTCATATATCTATAAATCTCATGGAAAATCTGTTGGACAACTGAGAGGGGGGGGGTGAATCAGTTGTTACTGAGCTTAAACAATAATGCTTCTTTTATAACTCTTTGCAGAAACACTGAATGATGATCACAATAATGCAGAGAAATAAACACAGGCACATTCAGCCTCAGTCACATATATGAGAAACACAGAGACACATATTTTCCGAGGAAACCCATACAGGGTAAAAACCTCTTTTCTTTTATATGATAAGTAATGGTTACATTCTTTACAGTATCA
>SNQJ01S0071738.1:0-12520 GCA_010110895.2 Picea sitchensis | reverse complement strand
TCTTGTAGCCAACTTCACTAAACAATGTTTTCCATGCTTTCCTCTCAAAAAATGAAAACTTTCCACCATTCTAGGATCTATCTAACTATGACTAGCTCCTGGATCAATTAAAATAGTAATGGTTTGGTTGTTGATCATACCTTCCACTTCAATCATATGTGACTAATATTTTTCTTTCTTGTTGTCCAAGGATGCATAGATACTTGGTACACTTTTTCCCATGTACTCCACTATTTCTTCCTGTTGAACATTGTGGATAGCTCTCACCTTGTCATTTACGTGGGGGCAATCTTTGTACCTATGATTTCCTTTACAACCCCAACATTCCATAGGTGGCTATCTTGTAATTTTCCCGACTATTTCAGCCTTCCTGGGCTCTCTAAAAACCTAGTTGTCCTTGAGGAATGTTTTTGAAAAAGGATGGTTTAGTTCCCTTCTTCCTCTGATTCACATTGAATTTCTTCTTGTCTTCCCAAGCCTTCTAGAAAGTAGGATTTTCTCCTTGTTGCTCATATAAGCATTATTCTCTCCTTATAGTTTCTTCCATAGTTTTAGGATCATCATACTAGATCTTGTCACCAATGGAAGATGACATTCCACTCAGATACATTTGAATTTTGACAAACTCATCTTTGAAGAAAGGAACGTACCTCAACAATTCCAATAACCTTTGTTCATATTAATCAATGGTCATGCTACCCAGCTTGAGTTCAAATAAATATTTCATCTTTCTATCATAGTATCTCTTAGTCAAGTATTTCTTTTTGAAATACTTCTTGAATTCGTTCCAAGTAAAATTTTTCTCTTTAATGTGTTGCACCTGCACAAGTTGATCCCACCACATGGATGCCTTTCCTTTCAGTTGATTCATTGAAATTATTCCTTTTGCATGAGAGGAATAATTCTGCAATTGGAAATATTTCCTCATGACAAGAAGCCATGTCTCAACATCTTCCTCCTTCTTGTGCTCTCCATCAAATGTAGGAGGCTTAATCTTGTTCATTTCTCCCTTCAGTTCATCCACTCCATATCTCCTATGCTTCCTGGTAGAATATGGGCTTGAACTACTCTGTGTCCCCCTCTTGGAGTGACCTTGGGAGTGATGATGGTGTCTTCCAACACTTCTTGATTTCCTCTTCTCATTAGGGGACCCGTGACTTCCTGATTTACTAGAGTCACTATCCTTATCCAATTTCATTTCTATCATTTCCAGGATTTTCATCAACTTTATGTTGAATTCTCCCTATTGATCCCTCACTTTCATGAGATTTCTGTTATCTTCTCGGTGAGTCTGGACATATTTCTGCAATATTTCAATGAATTTTATCATGTTTCCTTCCTTATCTATCTCTTCTCCATGCCCATTGGAGTTCGATACTTCAACTCCCAAATGGACATCCATTCCTCTTGCTTCATTCTTTGAACTAGAAGCATTATGTGCCTCCTCCATTCTCTATACTCTGCAATGATGGTTTGGATTAACCCACCTTTTGTCCCGCAATTCTTCTGATTTTGACACATAACCCCCTGGTAAAACCGTGGTTTGGATTTTGGGACCACCTTGGGGAATTAACTCTCGTGCAACTTGGGTCCCCGCAATGCCTCCTGGTCATCGATCTTTATGTATTGTGATCAACGCTAGTGTGGGTCCACCAACCTTTAACTAAGTCATGCAACCTTAGGGCCCACATAGTACAACTAACAACATTCCAAGTGGGGGCACATGGCATGCATAGGAGAGATCCACGTCACCTCCAAGTGACTTCATCATGAATCACCAATTAGGCTCTTCGGGCTTCAGATCTTCGAGGTTTGGGAGTTCTCGCCTCCACACCCACTAATTTTCCCGAACGCCGAAATCCCAAACAACCAATCTACTGACACATGTCCCTCTTGATGGAAGGTTCAGATTAATTCAAGACTTCAGAGCTTCGGCCCCTTCCACTTTATAACATGTAACTTCTCCTAAGTTGTGAAGTCCGAAGGCTTCTAGGTTAACCCTCCTGCACTTTCTCTAGATCTGACGGTCATGAAGGATTCCCCTTTTTCCGAACAGATCCTACGAACAACATTACTCTGCAGACCAATACCACGTCTTTCATGGTTTTATAATATCACTACACCCCATGATCTTCGTAACATAGCTAAGGTAACCTCTCAGCTCTCAGGAATGTTCTGAAGTTCAAAATTGGTTCCTCTTGACATAATTTCCACTTGAAACCTTAGTTCTCATGACCATTTATCCGGCCCATCCAGGCTCAGTGTTGAAACCTTGGCTTTGATACCAATTTGTAACATCCTCGACCATCAACAACACTTTCAGGAAATGCTACCCAAATACCTTGTCTTCAAAAAACTATATCTGATACCAATTTGTACATCCCTGACCATAAACACCATTTTCGGGAAACGCTACCCAAATACCTTGTCTTCAATAAACTAACTCCGATACCAAAATGTAACATTCACGACCATCAACACCACTGTCGGGCAACACCACAGAGGAACATACATACATACATACATACATACATACATACATACATACATACATACATACATATATATGGCATGCATTTTTAATGAATTTAAAACAAATAACACATAGTTACTGCTATCATAGAGATTCAAATGGAGTTGACAGTAATTCCTACATGCAAAAAAACACATGATAACATTCAAGAATCACAGACATGCGTAACATACATAATTAAGCATGGGAATGCTACTTATATTTTAACTGGAGTAAAAACCACCAACTGCCTGTAGACCTTCCACGAACCTCCCAGCCTTAGACCACACTGCTCATCACTCTCTGCAGTAGGTCACCCCTGAGCTAGGACTAAAATCCACCGAGAAAGGGATTCCTAGGCTAGGCAAGGTCAATAGGAAAGTCACACAGTTTAAGAGGAAGGATTCTCTCCCAGGATCCACTTATGCCCATTGCTCACAAACTCTCATTCCCCACATGCCTGTCCCACCCCAGGAGTATACACCTTCACTATCACCTAGTCCATCGGTTGCTCCACCTACCTTGACTTGGGCTTCAACAAAAGGTCAGACTATAATTCTCAGAGCTTTGTATCAGCTACGAGACTCCTTCCAGGAGAAATCACCTCCTCAACACACTATCTCACTTGGAGAGAGTTTCTCACCTGCTTCTTCAATCCACAACCACCTCTCTCACCTAGAGAGAGAGTTGCTCACAGGCCTGACAACCTACTTCTTCGACCATAATAGCTAATTTGGGTAAGGAAAGGGATGACTCAGTATATTACAGAGGTGCAAAATGGTCATGGGTTCAGAAATGGAGGAAATGGATGGCAACGATATTTCTTAGTGTGTGAATGAACTTGTGAAAAGAGACGGGTAGGTTGGTCTAGAATAGCCCAAAATGATGAAAGTGTGATCCAAACTGTAGGTGTGAACCCCCCCTGCATGAGCGAGATTTCCCCCTGTGTGTGCATGAGTGCCTGAGCGAGTGAGAGGGTGCGTGAGTGTGCCTTCTTCCCCCCTCACAACAACAAGAATCCCCCCTTAAGTCTGCATGTTTCTGAGCCAACCCATGTCACTCAGGAAGCACGTTCCTTTCCTTTTGGAAGTCACCTGTCCTTCCCCAGGAACTTAGGATAAAAACATATCCTTTTAAACAACCTTTGAAATAATAATAATAAATTATTGTTCTCTTGGACTTAAGCCCTTAGGCTTAGCCCCTCTTTCCAACCTCTCAGCCCACTCTCCCTTACCCATCCTAGTGGAGCTTAGTCCCCCATCACTCTTTCTTCGTGGTCGGTCTACACATAGCGATGTTTTTAAATTAATAATATAAATATTTACATGTACAAAACAGTCTCTTGGCCTTTAACACCTAGGCTCTCTGCCCTACTAACAAATAATCCTACCACCTTATAATTGCTTGGCTCACTAGCCTACAAAACATGTTTACAATTCATAAAAAAATTGGGGCTCATTCTTGGGGTATTACATTAGGTTACATTGTGTTGATCACTTTATATAATATTTATAATAAAGTAGACTCATATGTATTATCGGAATATTGTCTTGTATAGGATGAAGGGTTATCCTCCTTTGGGATTAAATATAAGGAGGATTTTATTCCTCCCCCTGATTTTATTCCCTAAGCAAGAAAGAGAAAAGGAAATTCCTCTTAAGCATAAATATTTCCAAGGTAGAAACGATGGCAAGGGAGAATAAGGCATGCATCTATCATAGTAAACATGGATGTTACCTTGAATATGATGCTAGGAATTCAACAAAAATTTCATGAGCACCTCAATATCCAAGCTTGGAATTTAATGGAAGCATTGATAATAGTGGCGATGGAGAGAAGAGAAGGGTTGATGTTAAATCTGAGCATCCAATGGAAAGTGCATATTTGACATTAAAAGATAAATCAAATTTGTTTTCTACACATACTGTTGAGTCCAAAGGCCATGAAGATTTGTTTTTTCATGAAGATCCAATTATAATGTGGATGGGGAATTTACCAAAACTAAGAACAACAAAGAATATATAGGAAATGAGTAATTTGTTACCTTCCAAACTCTAATGACATCTAACATCCCATCAACCCTCTTCATGCATGGTTCTCATAGCCTTATAAAATTTCATACATGATTCCATTGGAGGTTCCATGTCACCTACTGGAACCACTTTCCAGTTAGGTTAGGTGGGTAGGTTGTCCATTTT
The DNA here is from genome assembly GCA_010110895.2 of Picea sitchensis. Classification (NCBI taxonomy): domain Eukaryota; kingdom Viridiplantae; phylum Streptophyta; class Pinopsida; order Pinales; family Pinaceae; genus Picea; species Picea sitchensis. The sequence continues at coordinate 7,810 of SNQJ01S0071738.1, read as the reverse complement.
TCTTAGTCAATTCCCTACATTTTCCTTTCAATATTTCTAGAATTTAGTTTATTTTTAGGATTAATTCCAATAAGATTATATTATGTTGTCATAAAACACAAAATATAAAAAAGAAGCAAAGTTTTGGCTCCAAAGTACAATTTTTAAGGCATTGGTTTACTCACCCTAGAGTCTAGTTCTTGGAACCACACAACCAAGATCCATCCCACAAAAGGATCTGTTGTTGTCACCTAAAAAGGATTGCTACACAAAATTCCCCCTTTTACATATGGGGCCCACCTCAGGCCAAATTTTGCAAATCAACTAAATAATATATTTGAAAGTAGGAATTGGATCACACATGTTTATTGGGGTCATTGATCATGTTGGAGCTAGCAGAACCCAATTTAAAATTGAAAAATTATGAAAATTTGTTTTGTCCCATGGGGTCGGCCACTTGAGGTGAAATTCTATTTTCAAGACAAATGATTAATTCAAGTGCAGAAAGTGGTTGAGATGGGTTTTTCAAGGTCACTAGTCATATTGGGACTAACATGATATGATTCATAGTTGAAGAAGTATGGAAGGGAAAAATTAAAAAAACTCCCACTAGGATGCAAAGTTTCTCATTCTACTTTATAAAATACCAGAAATGCATATAAAAATATATTGTACGTATTGTATTTGGAAATCCATCTATGTCTTCGATATCCATCATTCTATGGAATTAAAATCATGGGTCTTATGCCCAACATATCCCTAATTTTGTCCAAGGACCCATGGAAAAGGATTTTGTGGCCGAGTTCAAAAATGAGTTTTATATGCTTAGAAGTTTGGTCACTGTCATCATTTATAACTTATCATTTTTCACATTCTTTCATAATCATTTCTCCACATCCTTATCCCTCAACATTCCCATTTGTTTGCATTTAACCTAATTATTTTTTAATTCCTCCACGTCCATTATATATCCACACATCACACATTCTTACGCATCCACCTTTCTTTCGTTGTCTCCTTTTTATTTCATTCCCTTATCCATCTCCACATCCTTTTCAACATGGAAAGAATATATGAAACCACTAACCTCTACATTACCCTAATATTCCATCTATGCATCCCACTATGTATCCTTCATTTTCTCCACCTGCTTACAAACTTCCTGGCAGAAACTCAACCTATCACAACATCATGACACATGGAAAGAAGCACACCATGACACATGGTAAGTAGGTGGGAACATGGCATGGTGACACTTAGTAGGAAAGGTTTGAATGTGATGGTTGAATAGTGACATGGCATGCATGAACCAATTGATGGATATTTTTAGCCTTAGTGTTGCAACATTCGAAACAAAGGTTTACAATCCAAATGGATATGGTATTGGGGTGCTCATCATTTCCAGTCCTAACGACAATAATGTGGATGGACTTGGGGTTGGGCACGACCTTTATCATTTTGGACATATGCCATTTTTTTTCTATATAGAGCACATGGATAAACCTCTTTAACATTGACTTGTTACTTAGCTAGGGCACTTTCTATTCTATTCTTGTCACTCAAGGAGCTACCAATATAACTAGCCAACAATTTTGAGATTGTCATTGATACAGTGTTTGGGTTTTCACTCAAAAAAAATGTGGAATAATTGTGGTTGTGTTTGTAGATATTCCTACAACATGGCATGTTGAACAAGGAGACATTGAAGGGATAGGCCTCAAACCAAATATGTTGGTACCTTGATGTATGTGTGCATTGGAAATTCCCTATAATTTGATGTAACATCTCTTTGAGAGAACCATGTTTCTCCAAATTCACCTAGGGATAATATTCCACTCTTAATACTCCAATTGTTATATCAATTAATATTCCTTTACCTTCTTCTTAATTATCTAGAATCTTGATTTTGAAAATTTCCTATTGAATACTCTTATTTTGATTTTGAAGAAGAAAATTTGAAATCCCTTGACATTGTAAAGTGGTTCAGTCTAGAGAGTCTTGAAGATTTTCCTATGGAGCTGCTACTTCTCCTCAGGTCAAATTATTTGCAACCAAAGAAGAGGAAACCTCATCCCCTTTAAAATATAACATCTTCTTCAAGACTCAACCTTCTCTTGTGAAGCTAAAATTCCCCCTTTATACATTCTTTTTTCTCCTAAGATGCACACAGTCAAGTCTCCTTCTCCTCTTGTTCACCAAGAATCCAAAACCAAATGAGGTGCCTAACCCCTCCTAGTAATAGGATGGATGCCATAGTGTTTGCAAGATACACCCCTCTTGTCTTACCTTAGCCAATGAATGCTCCTGTTGGATATTATCTAGGCATGCCCAAATTCATAGTAGAAGAAGATATAATTGTTGAATAACACCTTGTTGCCTTCTAAAGTTATGCAAACAATCAAAACATTGAAAACAAGGATGTATGGATGAGAGTCTTCATCCAAAGCCTTGATGGTGAGGCTAAGAAGTGGTTTAAGGGTTTAGCTCCTGGATCCACATCTCTTGGGATTGAGAGGCGTTAAATGGGATTCCTTTTGAGGTAGTGGGGGATAAGGGACTTTTAAATTATATAATAGAATTTGGATCCCTAAAGAGGGAAGAGGGAGAGTGCGTCTCTAAATTCTCTAAAACATTCAACAAAATGTACAATAGGATCCCTGCAGAAATAAAGCCCTCAAAAGCCTATGCCAAAATCACTTGCTAATAGGATTGCTTTTTGACCACGGTTTTCCTTCTCTGGAGAAAGAATATCCAACCACCTTGGATATGCAATATGCAGCCTTGGAGGTAGAATCTAACATAGTGGCATCAGATAAGCTTAGGGGGGAATCTGATAGAGATAGGAGAAAGGGTAAATTTGAAGCTTCAGCCTCTGATTCCCCTATTGTCCATCCTCAAGCAGATGAACTTACCAAATTAGTAAAACCTATTTCTAACGTGTATGGAGAGAGTGAAAACTTGAAGAAGGAAAACAAACCTATAGAAATACTCAAAATTTTGATAATAGAGGTAACTTTAGAATATCAAATAATGCTCCTTATATCCTTCCAATAGATCCTAGAAGTAGAGATAGGGATGATTAAAAGGTACAAACTCCTTTACAAAACAACCTTGTTGTTGATGAGGGAGAGGAGGAAGAATTTGATCCTGAGATTCATTTCTTAGGTGACACATCCCAATCTCCTCTTGATATATGAGAAATCCTTGATAGATATTGAAATAAATGAATTAAGTAGGGAGAGAAAGAAAAATAAAATTCTAATAGATATAATCTTATATCCAAAAAGAAAGAGGAAGCTTATTGATGCCTCAGTCCAACCTACCCAAAAAGAAAAGAATTATGCAGTGAGTTGGCATCAAAGAAAAATATGCTCAAAGTCCCCAAGTTTTGGTCATAAATCCTACCAGACCAAAGAGATTCTGAAATATTCACCTTCCTTCAACTTTGAGAATGAAATCCAAAAATTCAAGATCCACATACCTTTTGGAATTGATAAAAATGAAAATTTAAAAAAATATCTCAAATGTTAAAACCTAAATCTTCTTCAAATCTGTGATTGATCAAATCTGATGAAATCCTATCATATTAGGACCTTTGGTAGGAGATAGAGATGATTCATCCCTCCTTCCATAATCACTTGAACATACATGATAAGGTGCTTCATGTGGTGTTTGATGGACTCGGGGGAATCTCATAATCTCATGCCCAAATTTTTCATGGATGAACTTGGATTATAAATCTCAAAGACTTACAATGACTTATATTCTTTTGACTCTAGGAAGTGAAATGTAGGTTCATTAAGATACAGTTTGTGACCTTATTTCAGTTACCCATGAAAAGAAGTGTAGTAGTCATTGATATCGTGGTGGTTGATGTTCTCCCTAAGTTTGGCATGCTCTTGTCCAAGATGTCGTGGACAAAAATGTACAGGAGACACTAATGAATGGACCTCACATATGCTACCATTCCTGTGTTTTGGGGGAGCATAGAAGACTGTATAGATAAGATCAGTTGGCCTATATTATTGGTGATGAAGCAGACCACACCAATCATCCTATTTTTTCATTTGATACTGAATTAGGATCCATTATATTACATCTCACTTATGCTCCTCAACCTCCTATTGATATTAGAAAACAATCCATTACCTTTTTTTGAATATTCTCCTCAACCACCTCTGTTTGGAGATGTTCGCCTGATGGGGCCTCTTCTAGGGAAGGTGTTGAAGATTGTTGGAGTTGTCTGTTTCACCTTCTCAAGAGACTATATCTTTCTCATACAAACTAGAATTTGAAACTATAGTAGGGTATGAAGCTCTTGTCTTGGGTTTAGAGGCTGCAAAATACATAGAGGTTGAAGAGATATCAATATTTGGGGATGTTGAGGGTGATTGTCCATTAGATCAAAAATATTTATCAAACTATGCACCATGTGCTTGATCTTATATAAATGAAGTGTGGGACTTGGTTGAAAGTTTTTTCTTATGTTTCAACATTTCATTTATTCCAAAAGAATACCCTTGGTTGGTTCTTTGGTTGTTTTAGCAAGCAATTTCAGAATCCCTTTACCACCTAAAATCAAGTTTGATGTAGAAGTCAAATACATACCCTCATGCGACAATTTCAGAAGGAGGAGGACATTGGAAAGTATTTGAGTTATCTTGAGATCAAAAAAGATTCCTTGAGGCTGATGAGTTTTTTGTATTACACATTGATCAGGATCATTATTCTGAAAATAATCCTCATGCTGATATTTTCTTGAACAAAATAGATAACCATCATATCTTGTTAGGTTGCCTAATACATTCAAAGGACTAGTTCCTTTAAAATATTATTGTGAGAAATGACATGGTAGTGAAAGGGTAATGGTCAATTGATGATGCGATGTGGCTGTGAGTGCAATGTGGGTATAGAAAAGAATCCAAATATGTCATTGTCAAGCACCTTGCTGTCAAAGGGGCATAGGGCTTAACCATCAGGAGTTGTTAAAGGTTTCTTATGTGTTTCTTGGACTTATGAATATATGACACATATGTAATTAAGCACAAGATCCCATTGAAGGAAGAGACAAAACCATTTTCAAAGAGAAATTAAGACAAATAAATCTATGTTTCTTCACCTTGATGGAAAAAAGAGGTAAAATAGATTTTAGATGATAAAATTATTATTCCTTTGGGAGTATTTTTTGAATGGGTGTAACTGGTCCCAGTGAGAAAAAATGGAGAAATTAGACTTTGTGTCCGAAGACATCCTTCACCACTCATGGGGTACATTCATGCAGCTAAGATTCCTTCAGTTTGATGAGACACAAGGGAGACCTTTCAAAACCTGAACCTGCTAATGGAGAGAAGGACAGTTATTAGTTATCTATTATTTAGACTTTAATGGAGAGAAGGACAAGTTCGTAGTTATCTATTTAGATGACATAACAATGTTCTCACAATATGATAAATAACATTATGATCATTTAAAAAGGGTCTTCTTGAAATGCATAAAATTTGGTCTCTCTTTAAACCCAAAACAATTTATTGTTTGCCATGAAGGAGGGAAAATTATTGGGGCACATTGTGTCAGTTGAAGGGGTAAGGATTGATTCCATCAGGGTAGAAGCTATCCAAAACTTTTCACTCCCTATATCCAAGAAGGAAGTTCAGTATTTCTTGGGAAAAAATAATTTTTTGAGAAGGTTTGTTTCAAATTTTGCCGAGCTGGTAAAGTATATTACAACCATGTTGAGAAAAAGAAATGAAATCAAATGGACTGCTGAATCTCGTAATTCTTTGGATCAAATAAAGAAATCCTTGACTAAATCCCCTATGCTCATTATTCCAGACTTCTCCAAGGATTTTCTAATTTTTTCTTTCACTTCATTTGACACATTAGAAGTTGTTTTATTGTAGAAGAATGTTGAAGGGTTAGAGAAGCCCGTTGCTTTTTTTAGCAGAGCATTGAGAGATGTTGAATTAAAGTATGACATCATGGATAAGCAGTCCTATGCATTGATCAAAGCTCTCAAGGATTTCACAGTTTATGTGATGCATTCAAGAGTCATTGCATATGTCCCTTCAACTTCTGTAAAGGAAATTCTCATTCAGCCTGATATAGACGGTAAAAGGAGCAAGTGGATTGCTAAAATCCTTGAATTTGATCTTGAGATTAAGCTCACCAAATTGGTTAAAGGCCAAGGTTTAGCCAAGTTGTTGGTTGAATCTAATTGCACAACTTTGGGGGTAAATTTCATCAACACTTGCTCAGAAAATAAACTGACTGAATTGTTTGATATAGGTTCTTAAGTCATCCCTCCATTGGCAGATTGCATCTCGTACAAAGATATTATATTTTTTATATAGAAATGGCAGCCTCTTGATGGTATGAAAAAGAAAAAGGTGAGAGCTTTAAAGCTCAAATCGATTAAATATTGTCTTATTGATCAAGTCTTGTATTGGAAAGATCCTTTAGGAGTGCTCTTGAGATGCCTAGACCCACAAGAAGCCCAAAATATTATGTATGATTTTCATGACAATTTATGTGGGGGGCATCACTTTTGGAGAACCATAGCATATAATATTCTCAGGACTGGGTACTTCTGGCCTAGTCTATTCACCGATGTTTGTGAAAAGATCAAATCCTGTGTCAAGTGTCATAAATTCTCTGGAAAGAAGCAACTCAAGTCTTTTCCATTGAAGCCTGTGGTAGCTTCAGGACCCTTTCAACAATGGGGCCTAGATTTTATTGGGGAAATTCATCCTACTTCTAGTGGTCAACATAGGTGGATCTTGACTTCCACAGATTACTTTACTAAGTGGATATAAGTTGTCCCTACAAGGAATGCTTCCCACAAGGTGATCATTGGATTTCTTGAGGATATTATGGCGAGGTTTGGTTGTTCGAACATAATTGTCATTGATAATGTTGCATCTTTCAAGGCTAAACCATTGATCCAATTCTCTGAATAGTTTGGAATCACATTGATTCACTCTACTCCTTACTACCCCCCCGGGAATGGACTAGAAGAGTCCTCTAACAAAAGCTTTATAAAGATCATCAAAATACTGTTAGAGGACAACAAGAAAGCATGGGATTCAAAGCTCAAACTTTCTTTGTGGGATGATAGAGTGAAAACAAAGAGATACCTTGGTATTTCTCCTTTCCAGCTTGTGTATGGAGTTGAGGCCATCTTTCCTTCTCAGCTTGCCTAGCCTGTGGAAAAATTCTTCCAAGAATACCAAGGAGAGTCGGATGATATGATCAGAAGAATACAACAGTTGGTAGAAGTGCAACGGACTCGGGAGAATATTTTGGATAAAGCACATGCCCATCAACAAAAGATCAAGCAGGCTTTCGACAAGAAGGTAAATAAAGAGGATTTCCAATTGGGATATCTAGTGCTCAAGTGGGATGCACCAAAACAAGATAAAGGCAAGCATGGTAAATTTGAAGCCTTATGGATTGGTCCCTTCAAAAATTTTGAGGTATTTTAGAACAACACTTACAAGTTGCAAAGTTTGGAGGATGAAGATGTTTTTGGTGGCCCTGTCAATGGGCATTTTATGAAATAATAATTTGCTTGAGCCATGAGTGGATTTCCATGCCATCGCAATTATCATTTTTATTTTATTTTTGTTTTAATAAATGATCCCATATACCTAGGATAAGGCACTGAAACTACTTGTTCTTGGCAGCTCGCAGGGAGCATGCCATCCCATGTGGAGCCAATGTTATCACACTAAGTTTCCTTGGGTCTTTATCCCTTAGTTTTAATTTTTCTAAGCCTTTATATTTTTTAATTTTTGATTTGTTTCTTAAAAGTGTAATTTACTTAGGTTACGTT
>SNQJ01S0071737.1:31733-60826 GCA_010110895.2 Picea sitchensis | reverse complement strand
TAAATTTAGTTATTAATTTAAATTAAGTTATATTAAGTAATAACTTAATATATTAAATAATTTAAATTAAATAATAACTTAATTATATTATGTTGTATTAAGTTATATTAAGACATTAAGTTTTATTAAATTGTATTATTGAATTTAATACATTAATATATCAATTTATACATTATATTAATAAATTAATAAATTAATACATTAATTTATATTGCTAAATTAATTATATTAAGTAATAATTTAATTATAATTAATTAATATATTATGTAATAAATAATTACTTAATACTACTTAATTATATTAATTTATATTAATAATAATTTAATATATTAAGTAATTTAATTTAATAAATTAATATTTTAATTTAGTAATTAATACATTAAGTTAGTAATGTAGAAATCATATGAATGTACTAATATTTTAACAATATTAACTAATAGATTTTTAATAAATTATTAATTATTTAATATATTAATATATTAATTCAATAATACAATAATTAATAATATATTAATATACATTATTACATTATTAATTAATTAATACATTATTATTATAAATAATACATTATTATTATAAAGATATTAATATATTAATTGTTGTTCCCATGGCATGTAGGCCGTCAACTAGCAACAACCACATTAAGTAAAAAGTGGTTGATATACGCCGATCGACGCCATTAATTAAAAAAATTGGAGGCTGGCCAAGGTTAAACCTTAGTTGTAGAAGTTTTTGTGTGCAGAGGGAACAACATGACTATCCTCGTCGTTTGTTTAAGTATTTTAGGTTTTTTAATTTGTTTATATATATACACATATATATTATATTTCTATTTTTTTTGTGCTTTTTAACATTTTAAAAGTTTTTTAGCCAAAAATTTGTTTTTTTACCTTTTTATTTTTTCATTTTCTCTTAGTTTTTATATACATATTTTAAATTTTTTGTTTTTTTTTTCTCTTTAGTTTTTGTGTTTTTCTTTAATTATTTTATATAAATTTGTTTTTTAATTTTTTAATTATTTTTTAAAATTTCAATTTTTTTATTTTTCTTTGTTTTTTTAAGTTTTCAATTTATCAAAAAATTTAAAATTAATTTTTTTTGCTAAATATTTAAAAATAGTATTATTTAATTGCAATTATTTTCTATGTATTGAAGTAAAGGTAAAAGATGTGTTAAAAACAATATTTTCCACTATATTTAATAAGTATGGAACCATAAATTAAGTAAGGAGATGAAAAATCTTAATTTCAAAAAAATAAATGGTAAAAAATATTTTCAAGATTGAAAGAAACATTGAAAAATGACTAAAAACGTCGTTGAATTTTTTTTTAGAAAAAATAAATGAAAAAAATAAACATTTGAAAAAATAATGTGGAAACATTATGGATCATCAAATTTAAAATGTCAAAAAATCACCTAAAAAGGGTGGGGGGTGTTACCGGTAGCACCATTTTTAAAAACAAGGTAAAAATGTAAGCCCCCCAAAAATGAGAACTCTGTAGAGTTCTCGTTAAGTTGGTAACTATGTTTTTTGCGGTAGCAATGGTGACACTGGGTTCCGTGTCAACGATTTGCTTTAAGTTTTCCAATTTTGAATCAGAGTCTGAGTCAACATCTGACCCTAGGGATTTCGTCTCATCCAACAATGATTGTTTGGAGCGACATTCATCAGTATTGTGCCAAGGGATTTTTTCGAACTCACACCACTTTCCAGTGTCCTTCTTCAACTTCCCATTACCCTTGTTTGTTAGTGTCTTGGGCTGGTTATCCTCAAGTTTTCCATCCTTGCTTTGTCCTTTGGCCGAGGATTTAGGGCCACCCTTACCATAATTTTCCTGTTGCGTATTTGCAGACCTGAGCTCCCACTTGTTCTCCTGCTTAAATTTATGCTCGATTTTGATAACATATCTATAAGCGACTCCCAATGACGAGATGTATAGAAACTCAATTTCAGTTTGGATGTACCTGTGTAGATCCCCACTATATTTTAGGACCAAATTACACTCGAAGTATTTGATACCCAGCTTGGTGCACAAGATATGGAAGGTATTTGTCAACTCCGACACTGTTTGGCCCCTCTCTAGGTGTAGTGTGGTCCATCTTGTGCACTGGTCACCATAATTTCTAGTAGCGTAATATTGTTCCCTCAGGGCATAAAAAAAAGCCATCCAAGTCGGCCCTCGCCCAAAAATTATAGACTCTTCCTTGGCATGTTGCTCACAGTAAGTCTCCCACGAATCTCTGACATGGGGAAGGGCCTTAAAGAACACAAAGGTGATTTGTTCACTATTGGAAAAAGTTTGGACAAAGAAATAACCCTCTAGCGGACTTAACCATTTTTCCAAAGCATTGGTGTTTATCTGGCCTTAAAATAAAGGAATATCAAAGTTAACTTGTAACTTGAAGGGCATTGCACCTTTGAAGTGACTGCTGGTTGAAGGTGCTTTCGTTGTTGTCAGCAGTCGTCCAAGGATTTGGGTGAAATTATCCATCCTCTCATTCCTCTATCATGTGAGGGTTCCTCGAGAAACAGTTTGAAAGGATATCCTACCCCATCTTCCCTCTTTTATTCCACCATGGGAGGTAACACTTATGCATTTGAGAGAGTTTGTCTTCAAGAGAAACAATCTCGAGACCCAAATCTCTATACGATGACCTTATCGGGGACATGCACTAAGAACGACAAAGAGCAGACTGCTCTGATACTACTGATCAAGATTATTTTGAGAACTATATGAAGGTAGAAATATAATAGAGACATAAAAAGGAAATACACAAAGATATGGCATGAACCATGGTAATATAGTGAAACTAAGATTCTATTAATGATTATATGAAAATACAAAATTCTTAAAATGCAAAAGCACGCAAGATAGCTAGAATGGCGGTAGCTTATCTGAGAAGAGATGTGTTGGATACACTCATTCGCAAGAAGTTGATTACAATGAGGCTCCAAAGGAATTTTTAACATAAAGAATAATTGATAAAACCCTAACCCCGAAAGATGAAACACAAAAGGGTTTGTGGGCCCTGATGGGGGTAGTTGATACGTCAAATGTATGAGGGAATAAATTTTTCATAATATCTCTATTTGGGGCGCTTGATACCTCGTCGAAAAGGTTTAATAGAGGAGTAGACATTCCATTTGACCTAGAACATGCCTTCAACTATCGTTTGGGTGATATCATTGTTGGTTATGGAGCCTGATTATCTTCATGATTCAGATGTTTGTTTCAGCCGTGCTTGGATCCCATTCCCTAATGGGGGGTGTGGGGGGGATTCCCCCCACAACTGTTTCCATGGGGGACAAGGGGGGGAAGCTAAAAAAATTGTATCCCCCCCTGGAGGGGGATTCGGGGGCAACACCCACAAAGCAAAATTTTGGGGAAAATTGCCTTGTAAAATATTGTAATTTCGTAGTCAAACTAGATTGTTCATTATAATGTCACAGATCTGGCGATAGAAGTTATTTCAAGGTTTTTTTTCCCTAGAAGGAAACTCTCTCTTATGATGGAATTGTATTGTGGCTTTGTATTATAGCTAATATTGTATTCTAAGAGAGGATATTGTGAGACAAAGAAGAGGAAGTTACAACAGGTGTGTTGTAGGTTGTATCCCTTCATTTTGCTGGATAATAATAAAGGAAGGACCTAGCAATTCTCTGGTGGACGTAGCCCACACTGGGTGAACCACGTATATATATGTCTCTATTGTATTGTGTATCTTCTATGTTTTATTTCCGCATTTTCTTTATTTTATTTCTTCGCGATCCTGTTTTTCTAACAACTAGTATCAGAGCGAAAGGTAACTTGTAGGAAAAGAGGGTTCCTGGTTCGAGTGGGAGAAATGGTGGAAGATGGAAAGTTTAGGGTCGAGAAATTTAATGGCCAAAACTACCAGTTATGAAAGATGCATATGGAAGATTATCTATATTAGAAATATCTATTCCTACCATTGGGTGGAATAGCAAAGAAGTTGATGGCCATGAAGGATGAAGAATGGGAGGTTCTCGACAGAAATGCAATAGGAATGATACAACTAAGTCTGGCAGTGACGACGACTTTCAGTATTTCAAAACAAAATACAATGAAGGAGTTGATGGATGCATTGGATAAAATGTATGAAAAACCTTCGGTGTCTAATAAGGTATTTCTAATGAAGAGATTATTTAATATGAAGATGTCATAAGGTAGGTCTATTGCAGATCTTTTAAATGAATTTAATATGGTTACTAATCAGCTAAGTTATGTAAAAGTGGACTTTAATGATGATTCCAAGGATCATCTAATCTTGTACTCATTTCCATAAATCTAGAACGGCTTGGTCATGGTTGTAAGTAACTCTATCTCTGGTTCAAACACTCTAAAATTTGATGATGTTGTTGGTGTTATCCTTAGCGAGGAGATGCGACGAAAAATCAAAGGTGAAACATCAGGGAATGCATTGAGTGTGGAGAATAGAGGAAGAAAAAAGGATAGAGGAAAGGGCTCAGGGAACCGTGGTAATTATAGGAAGGGAAGATCCAAATCTAGACTAGGAAAGATAGAGTGGATGGAATTGTGGGAAGAAAGGACATTTGAAGAAATACTGCAGAGCTCCAAAGAAACAAAGAGATGGACACAGGAGAAAAATCAGGAAGCAAATGTAACAGGTGATGTGTTACAAGATGCCTTGATTCTTTCTGTAGATAATATTTCTGAGTCTTGGGTAGTAGATTCAAGGGATTCATTTCATGCCACTCCGCATAGGAAACATTTTCTATATTATGTTCAAGGTGATTTTGGACAGGTTCATTTGGTTGATGATGCACCATGCAAAATTGTTGGAATGGGTAAGGTACAAATAAAGGAAAAGAATGGAGACCAATGGTTGTTGAAAGAGGTAATAGATGTTACAGATATAAGGAAAAATATAATTTCAATAGGGTAGTTGGCAAGTGAAGTTTGTATATCCATATTTACAGATAAGGTATGGAAGGTCACCAAAGGATCACTGGTGATAGAAAAAGGAGAGAAGGTAGGTACATTATATTTATGTACTGGTAATACATATTCCTCTATCTCTTTAGCTTCTACAGGAGTGGATACATCTCTTTGGAATCACAAGCTTGGACACATGAGTGAGAAGGGGATGAAAATACTTCACAAAAGGAATTTGTTTCCAGATCTTAAACAAATTGATTTGGATTTCTGTGAGCACTGTGTTTATGGAAAACAAAAGAGAGTCAAATTTCTCAGAGTTGGAAAAGAAAAGAAGAGTGAAAGGTTAGAGATTGTGCATACAAATGTATGGGGACCAAATCAGGTATCATCTCTTGGTGGCTCTCGTTATTATGTTACTTTTATTGATGACGCAACTAGAAAAAATTAGGTTTATTGCATTCGACAAAAATATGATACTTTTGACACTTTTAAGAAATGGAAAGCTTTGGTTGAGAATGAGACAAAAAAAGGTGGAAGTGTCTCAGATAAGACAATGGAGGTGAATATTGTAGCAAGGAGTTTGATGATTACTTTTCATACAATGGGATTCATAGAGAAAAACCAATTCTAGTAACACCACAAGAAAATGCGGTGTCAGAAAGGATGAACATGACAATCATGGAGCGTGCAAGGAGTACGAGATTGCATCCAGGGTTGCCCAGTTACAGTTTTGGGAAAATTTTGTATATATTGTTGTTTACTTGATAAATAGAGGACCTTCAAGTTCTTTGGATGGTGGAATTCTAGAGGAAGCATGGACATGTAAAAAGGTAAACTATTCATTTTTGAAGACTTTCGATTGTGAAGCATTTGTCCATATTGATAAAGAAAATAGAACAAAGCTTGAGGAAAAATCCAAGAAGTGTACCTTTATTGGATATGATATTAAAGATTTTGGTTATTTCTTATGGGATTATGAAATTCTCAAAATCATTAGGAGTAGAGATGTCATATTCAATGAGAAGGTCATGTACAAAGATCAATTGCAGGGAAAGAAATGGGAAAAATAAAAAAATAGAACACATAGTGCTTGATGAGATCACTGAAAAATAAATTTCAAAGGTCCAGAAAATCAAAATGTACAACAACAGGAGAAACATGTACCTCAAAATCCTACAAGTGTTGTTAGAATATCTACCATGTTAATTAGACCCCCTGAACAATACTCTCCTTCACTATATTATTTATTTTTGAATGATTCTAGTGAACCATAATGTTATGAAGAGGAAATGAAGGTAGACACTAAAAAGAAGTGGGAGAAAGGAATGAAAGAGGAAATGGATTCCTTGGTAAATAACCATACTTGGGACTTGATTCAGTTTCTTGCAGGAAAAAGAGCATTACAGAATAAATGGGTTTACAAGTTGAAGGAAGAAGATGGAGGGAAAAAGTGGCACAAGGATAGACTTGTTGTAAAGGGGTTTGCACAAAAGAAAATTTTTCTCCATGGGGATTTGGAGGAAGATATTTATATGTAGAAGCCACGGGGGTATGAGGTCAAAGGAAAGGACAATTTGGTATGTAGGTTGAAGAAGAGCTTGTATGGCCTAAAGCAATCTCCAAGGAAGTGGTATTTGAAGTTTGACAGGTTTATGACATAACAAGGTTATAGAATATGTCATTATGATCATTGTGTTTATTTTAAAAGGATAGAAAATGGAAGCTATATTATCTTTCTATTGTATATAGATGACATGCTTGTTGCTATAGGATATAAATGTGCTCAAGAAGAAATTATCTAATTCATTTGTGATGAAGGATTTGGGTTCTACAAAGAAAATCCTTTGTATTAGAATAATAAAAGACATGAAAAATTGCAAATTAACATTATCTCAGGGCGAGTACATAGAGAAGGTGTTGGAGAGGTTTAGAATTCAGAATGAAAAACCAGTTAGTACACCTTTGGCTATCCATTTCAAATTAACTAAGGAAATATGTCCTAAGACACATGAGGAGATAGAATACATGTCTATAGTCCCTTATTCCTCAGAAGTTGGCATATTGATGTATGTGATGGTTTGCACAAGGCCATATATTTCACATGCAGTGGGAGTTGTGAGTAGGTATATGAAAAATCCAGGTAAGGAACATTGGAAGGCAGTAAAGTGGATTCTCAGGTATTTGAGAGGTATTTCTACTCATGCATTATCTTTTGTAGGTTCAAACACTATTCTACAGGGATATGTTGATTCAAATATGGCAGGTGATGAAGATAGAAGGAGGAGCACTATGGGGTATGTTTTTACTATAGGTGGAACACCAATAAGTTGGATTTCGAAATTGCAAAAGGTTTTTGCACTTTAAACAATGAAAGAAGAGTATGTTGCTGCTACAGAGGCTAGTAAAGAGATGATTTGGTTACAAAGTTTTATGGAGGAATTGGGAAAGAAGCAGGAGAATATCAGGTTGTACTATGACAGTGAGAGTGCCATTCATCTTTCAAAGAACTAAACCTTCCATTCGAAGACTAAGCATATACAAATCATGTACCATTTCATACGATCTGTCTTGGAAGATGGAAATTTGATGTTGGAAAAGATACATACTAGCCAGAATCATGCAAACATGTTAACAAAGGGAGTAACTAGGGAGAAATTGAGTTCCTCCTTAGTTTCAATTGGTATTCACGCATGAAGGTGAAGATGATAAATTTTCTAGGTACAAGAAGGATCATGGTCCAACAGATACAACATCGGTGGAGTTGTTGTGATCAGTCTCCAAGAGGGAGATTGTTGGTTGTGGAGCCTGATTATCTTCCTGATTCAAATGTTTGTTTTAGCCATGCTTGGACCCATTCCCTAACGGGGGTGTGGGGGGGATTTCCCCCCCACAACTATCGTCAGGGGGGTCCAGGGGGAGCGACGACAATTTTTGTAGCCCCCCCTGGTGGGGGATTCGGGGGCAGCGCCCCCAAAGAGAAATTTTGGGAAAAACTGCCTTGTAAAATATTGTAATTTCGCAGTCAATATGGACCGTTCATTATAAGGTTGCAAATCTGACGGTACAAGTTATTTTAGGGTTTTTTACCCTAAAAGGAAACCCTCTCTTATGAGGGAGTTGTATTGCGTCTATGTATTATCGCGAATATTGTATTATGAGAGAGGAGACTGTTAGAGAAAGAAGAGGAAGTTATAGAGAGTGTGTTGTAGGTTGTATCCCTTCATTTTTCTAGATAATAGTAAAGGAAGGACCTGGCAATTTCTATGGTGAACGTAGCCCTCATTGGGTGAACCACGTATATATGTTTCTCTATTGTATTTTGTATCTTCTATGTTTTATTTTTACATTTATTTTATTTTATTGCTTCACGATCCTGTTTTTCTAACAGTCATGCATAAAACACATTGTTTAAGGCCTCAAAATGGCCTTGGAAGTTTAGGACCTGAAAAAGTGTAGAAAAACTACCAAAATGGAAAATTGTGCTATGAGTTACTAGAATAGGTGGGTGGCCACCAATTTCCACCTGGATCATTCCTCCCCCTTTAGGAAGAAATGGTCTCCATTGCGTCAAGTCCCTCCATCATATGGGGAAACTTCTATTGAATTTGACTCCTGGTGAGCCACTTTCCTTGATGAATAAATTGCCCTACTTTGACAACTCGATAGAGTTGGTTGGTCTGTTGGTGGGTGTATTTTTTCTTGGTGTCCATGATTTGATCAACTGTCGCCTTTTCTATGCAGTTGGGATTGAGTTTTGTAGGAGCCAATTGCTCGACTGTGTCTGAAGTGTCCAAGAGAGGTGAAAAATATGGTCGAAGTAGTTCCACATTAAATATCGGGTGCAAGCCAAGGAAAGGAGGAAAACTTAATTGAAAATAATTCTCACCCACCGCCTTGGTGATGGTGCAAGGCATGTATGGGAGTGGGCGTAGCATCTGATGGCGTCCTTTGAGGTGTTCTTTCTGAAAGTGAAACCACACCTTATCTCCCACCTGAAACGTGTGTGGTAGTCGATGTTATTCATGGCATTGCTTGTACTTGGCATTGGCTTTCTGCACAATATCATGAACTTGTTGTTGGATGTGCTGGATGCGCTCAAAAAAATTGGCTACCTGATTATCCTCGGTCTGAGCATGGGAGGACTCTTCCTGTGCAACTGCAATGGGAAGATCTACATCAATGGGGGCCAATGGTTGAAACCCCAAGCACACCTGAAAAGGGCTATGGCTAATAGAGCTGTGGAGGGATATGTTGTAGCTATGTTGAACATAAGGAAGGATTTCATCCCATGTGCATGGATGTTTGGAATTGTACATCCTTAGGATATGGAAAATCATCATGTTGACCACCTCTATTTTTCCATCAGTATGTGGGTAGAAGGCAGTCGACTTGGTTAGCTTGGTGTTCATCATTGACCATAATATGGACCAAAAAGTTCTCATGAACCTCTTCTATCGATTGGAGATAATAGTGCATGGAAGCCCAAAATGAACCCAAACATGTGTAAACAATATCTTGGTGGTGGCCTTGGCTATGATGCTCTTCTTGCAGAGTGCCAAAACTATCGTCCTAAAGAATCGATCAACAACCCCAAAGACACAGTCATTCCCATGCTTGGTTGAAGGCATATCGAACATGTAGTCCATGGAAATAGACTCCCAAGGCCTATCCAGAGTAGGTAGAGAGGTGTATAGCCCCTATTTCTTGATGGTGGGCTTGGAAATTGAGAAGGTAGTGTAGGATTTGATGTACTTATGAACATCTTGTCGAAGCTTCAACCAATACAAATGATTTTGCAACACTACCACTGTTTTCTCTACCCCAAAATGTCTCGTTGCCTAGCTGTAATGAGATTTCCATATCAGATTTGCATGCATGCTTGAAGGAACATAGAGATGACTTAGATGGCATAGTAATGCATCCTAGAGATGAAATTCTAGATTTTTTTTTCCTATGCTCAATGTCTGATAGGAAGTAGCAATGTCAGAGTCATTATTGTATAATTGTGGTCATCTGAATGCCTCGTCTCCATAGGAGTTGAGAACTATGGTTAGTGCTGCCACCAGGGGTCAACTGAGGAAATATGAAACATGGTTGGTGCTATCCTTCTTGTACTTAATATTCAAGTGAAATTGTTGTAGGTACGTGGACCACTTCTGATGGCAGTCATTCTATAATTTTCCTTGTGTATGCATGAATTACAGATGCCTGCGATCTATGTGGATGATCGTTTCCTTCCCTAGAATGTAATGCTTCCACTATCAACATGCATGCACAATGGAATACATCTCTTTTTCATAGGTGGGGTATCTGCGAACAATATCTGATAGATTTTCACCGGGATAGGCTATTGGATGCCCATGCGGAGTGAGGACTATACTGATAGCATAATCTGAAGCATCTTTCTCAATCTCAAATGGTTGTTGTAGGTTTGGAAGAATAAGTACTGGTGCTGAGCAGAGGAGTGATTTCAAATCCTTGAATGCTTTGTGTTGGGGTGCAGACCACACAAAATTGGCCTTCACTCCACCTTTTGTCACTTGGCTTAGAAGCCAAGAAACATGAGAGAACCCCAAAAAAAATCGACAGTAGAAGTTGGCGAGGCCCAAGAAGCTGCAGAGCTCGGTCATTGTTTTTGGGGCCGGCCAATCGTGGATGACTTGGATCTTGGTTGGATCCACATGTACACTTTTCTCATCCATGATGTATAAAAAAATATTGGATTCTCTTCATACCGAAGGAACATTTCTCAAAATTGGCATATAACTTATGTTGTTGCAGGGTGCCCAAGACCTGTTGAATATGGTCCAAATGTTCCTCCCAAGTTTTGTTGAAGATGAGGATGTGACCCAAAGATACAACCACAAAGGAGTTTGTGAATGGTTCTAATATATCACCCATCATCTGCATTAATGTGGTCAAGGCATTAGTCAAGCCGAAAGGCATGACCAACCACTCAAAGAGACCTTATTTAGAATTGAAGGTCATCTTCCACACGTCACTTTGCTCAATCAACACTTAGTGGCAGCCCGACTTCAGATCAATCTTAATAATAAACTTGGATCCCTTGAACTGATAGAAAATATCATCAATCCAAGTAATTGGGTATCGGTTCTTGACTGTGATCTTGTTCAAGGCTCTATGATCAATACAAATTTTCCATGTCCTGTCTGTCAGACAATTGGTTTTGATTGATGGACATATGGTTTGGATTGTTGGTTGTCTTTGATGTCAACCCTTGGAGAGTGATATTGTATATTGATGTCAACCCTTAGATATTGATTTCAACCCTTGAGTATGTCTGGTATCTCTAGAGGTATGGGTAAGGAACCCAAGTTTGGTTGAGTTATAAAGGTATGAAGATCAATGTATTTGCAGGTAAGCCTATTCTAGATGGATAGTATATGTCGTGTTGTTTTCGGTGATATGTGTAATGTCACATAACTTCTCATAGTTAGAGAGTTATGGCCATGTGAAGTTGGAGAGCCCTCATGAGTTATCTAGAAGCCCCTAGAAGGTCAAAGAAGTCAATTATTCTAGAATCTCCTAGAAGAAGTGTACTAGTCAAATTGATGGTAAGTAGGAGTTAATCATGGGTAAATTTCTTGCATTAAGAAAATAATTAAAGTTGTGAGTTTGTTAATTATGGTAAAGTGGTTGCAAAGAGAAATTATTTAAACAATAAAGATGTGGTTGCAACAAGAAGTGGTGAGTTTACTATTTATGGATAAGTCAAGGTGGTTGAAAAACAAATTAATTAAGTAGTAAACTTAGTTGCAACTAAAAGTGGAGAACTTACTATTTGTGGATAAAGTGGTTGTAAGGGGACAAGTAAGTTAGCCCTAAAAGAAGAAAGTTGGGTTAAGTGAGTTAGAAGATAACCCTTTGAGGAAGCTACATGGAAGTATAAATAACAAAGAAAGGTTATCCTATTAGCATCTATCTTGAGCATATTGAATATCCATTTATGAAAGGTTATTTGGAAGGTATTATTAACAGATCAAATTTGCGGCAGTAAATTCACGGAAGAAAAATTGTGGCAACAAAATCACAGCAACAGAATCACAGCAGCAAAATCATAGCAACAGAACCATGGCAACATAACTGTGGCGACATAATCACGGCAACTGAATCATGGCTACAGAAATAGATCCGTAATAGAACCACAACTACAAGAAGAAAAAGGTATGGTTTTCATATGTGTAGTGTTGAATCTATGAATCTGGTTGAGGGTTTGCCTTGTAAATCAGTTGGATGCCCTCTTGGAAGTTTAGGGCTTGCTGTAGAATGGTTTTAAGGCAAATCTTGTTGGTGCATGTTTTATTCTTATTGGTATATCTTATGGTACATTCTGAGAGGATTTTGTTATTAGTCTTGATATATGATTGATACACACTTGAGGTCATATATCAGTGAAGTTTTGGCACATGATTTGATGTGAGGGTTTATGGTATTTGGTTATGGATAGTGTGATGTATTGCTAGAGAAATTTTGAAGGTTATATTGGTATAATTCTTTGAGTGGAACATACATGAGGTGTATGGTATGGTGATGCTGGTACATCTTGATGAGTCATAGTTTGATCTATAGTTGATGTGTGATTGGTACATATTTGGTACATTGTTAGAGGGACTTCTTAGTAGTATTGTTGGCACATGGTTTATGGATGATGTGGCATATATGACTTGGTACACTTTTAGAAGCACATCTTGATTGTGATACATCTTGTTGATGTTTGTAAGTAGTCTTGGTTGATGCACATCTTGGTGATATTGTGCATATGGTTGATAGTTGTCTCGGTGATTGATCTTGGTGAATAGATTGATTGGTTGATGAGATTGATGAGACAGGTTGATGTGACAGGTTTTTGTGACAAGTTGTGTTGTGCATAGTTGATGCACTTGTGTTGGTGCAAATTGTTGGTACATGTTGTTGGTACAGGTTGTTTGGTGCAGGTTGATTGGTATAGGTTGTTACAGGTTGGCAATGATAGGTTGATAGTGACATTGTTTGATTCGGTGACAGGTTTTCTACTTTTGGAATTTGTATTTTAGGGCTGTTGGATGGGGCAAGGAAAGGAGGTTGTATCCTCCTTCCGGTTGGTGCCGGAGAATCAGGGAGTTGGAGCTTCCTTTAGGTTTTGTTATCACCCTAACAATTTTTATCAGGATCTAAAAACTTCTGAAGTTTAGTGAGATGCTATACCATAGTAGAGGCGTGATAGTTCAGGGTGCTCGGATATATTCCGTGGCATATGAACGAATGTAGCGGAAGTGGGAAGGGAGTAGCTCAGCGGGCCGTCGATCTTGAAGAATCTCAGATCTGCGGTCGAAGCCTACATCAGACAAACAAATAGCACAAAACTTAACATCGCGAAGGCATACCGGGGAAAACTACTCTGGTTTCAATGGGGAATGCGTGGCGCTCTTACACATGCATCGGGGGAGACGATGGATTGCCCAAAACCACTTTTCCTATGGCCCCTATGTCACGTGGTTCAAAACATCACGTTGATAGCTCGCGAGGAGGATGGCAATTGGTCAGATCACCTCACATCACTGGTCCAGGTACTTTCTCGGATGACGTACCAAAAGGACGCCACCGCATAACTAACTTGAGGCTCATCATTTGAAGTGGATTGATGAAGCGTGGCACTCCAAGGTACTGTGACAATAATTCGTGAGCAAAGTACACAAACCATCAAATCTCAGATATGAATCATTTTATCTTATTATGAGAAATTTCCTTTTTATGCATAAGAAAAACAAGCTCAGCCTGTGCTCTTGAATTCTGTAAACTCAAAGAGTGGCCAAACCAAGGTCTCTGCCAAGTCCGGAAAGAATGGATAATACCCATCAAATAGTGTCTGGCACGACTGGGGTCTTAGCTAAGGTACCAGGCAGGTCAATAAGTAAGAATGAAAGATTGGTCTTGCAGATGCTGGCGACTAAATTTCATACCGAACCTGAAACTGAGACAGAGTCATGAGTAAAATTGAACCCCATTATGAGGAATCTTGTCATAAATGAACAGACAGACAACACCTACCACCCAACCACAAAGAAGAAGAGGAGAAAAAGGAGGAAATCAGAGGCCAAAACCGAGATGATAGAGAGCGTCGGGGAACATTTCAATTGGTGGAGTACCCTGGAGGAGGAAATCGCCAAGCTGAGGTGAATCCTCAGGTAAAATTTTGGTGTATTTCAGGTAGTTTTGGATAGATGTTGGCTTAAGAGAAGGGAGTCTTGATATGACAAACCGATTACTAACGGTCCCTTTAAATAATACAATTGTTCTTCATTTTTGTAACTTGTATCTGTTTTTAGAATTATGAGGAAGTCAGAACGTTTTAAATTCCATATGAAATTCCTCTATATATGCTTGGCCTCACGAGTATAGAAGCATGGAGAAAAGAGGAGCCTTCCCTCTGTGCAGGAAAAATTTATAAATCTCTGGGGCTGGAATGAATACATAGGTGTAGAGGCAAATTTTGGGACTTTTTATGAAAAGATTCTAATTGGTGGTGTTATGAGTCTCATTTTCTCTCATAGTGTGCGATTCCTGTTATTTTGTATTTTCATTTTGCTTTCTTCTGTCTAAATTGAGAAATTAAAAGTCCAGAATTCATTATTCAATGCTCTCGACTTGGCGATTTAGACTATGTTCATCTCTTATAAACCATTTCAGAATTCATTACTATAATTCTCTGATAATAGTTGTGTGTTTCTTTTCTTCTGATATCATCTAAAATTTTCAAGCATAAACTCAGAAGTCACTTCCTCATTTAGCCTTTTCCTCTTGATTGTTTTCATGATTTGGAAATGCATCCTACATTGTTGACCCCATAGCCCAAAGGCCATCTTCAGCTCTTCAACAAATTTATTAAAACCCCAAAACAAACCAATTCTAGCCACCGATTTCCATAGATGTATCAAGTGACACGAGAGAGCCCTCTCTGAGTTGAGTAGGCTAGTGCCTCATCTCTAAAGCTAGTTGAAACAGTTACCTTTGTTGTCTTTCTATTCAGCAGGACAGAATTTACAGAGTGCTAACATTCTAGCGTCATTGTCGGGGACGAAATTTAAAAATTTTCCTTGGGAAGAACGACATGGTTGAGTTCTAGGGTCTGAGAGCGGTAGACACTTAGGCACACATTGACTGTATTCCTACTCTGGTGACTCCATTGATAATAGAATCCTAAATTTCCAAGAGGTGACCCTACTCTCAATACTTCAAGTGCGAGACAGAAACTTCACTGAAAGATGAAACCCCTTGACAGGGGCAAGGAAGGGCATCATGAGGGAAAATAGGTACTCAAAATGGGACCTCTTACAAAGCATTTTACTTTTCATTTTAAGTTGCCTCTGCTCCTTCCTTGAAAATTCCAAACAAACTTTCTTTTACCTATTGTATCTTAATAATGATCATGAAAGACTTAAAATTATATTTCCTCCTCTATACGTTGCACATGCATACCCTCGCCTTGTCCTTGGTTTTGATAAAGAGGTTTCACCTAGGCCATGCAATGACAATGACCAAGTTGATGAATCTCGTGAGACTCAGACCAATGTATCTCCCATTTTTCTTGGCCCAACACCCCCTAAGGCCCGACATAGATATATACCCTTAAAGCTACCCCAAACCCTTCATGATTTCCCTCCAAATTACTATGAGTTCCTACCCATGTTTGACGGAGAATCGAGTATCATATCTGCTAAAAAGCACATTCAAGTGTTTGCGCATTTTATAGATTTATTCGAGATTGACCACGATGATGTGTGTATGATATTTTTCTCTCAATCCTTGAAAGGAGACACCAAACATTGGTTCAAACACTTACACCCAGAAACCATCAACTCATGGGTGGAATTGAAGAAGGTTTTTTTTTTAATTTTGGGGCAAGGGGAAATCCTTAGAGCTGCAACTCATTGAGTTTTATGCCTTGAAAATACACAACAATGAATCTATTTCTTTATTCAGTAGAAATTTCTCTAGCATCTATTATGATTTGTCCAAAGAAATTCAACCCTCTGAAGCTGTTACCATGCTCCATTATGCAATTGCTCTTCATCCATATTTTTCTTTCCTCCTGATGGAAAGAAGACCTGGGTCCTTACAACAAGTGTTTAGTGATGCTCATGACATTCAACACAACATCCAAGCATGTAAACAAACCCAAAATGAGGGGTTGAATGTTTAAGGACATGAAAATGAATATGAACAAAAAATAGTTAATTGGAATCTTGAGCATAGAATTGACAATATTATAGGTCCTCTTGAAGTTTCCAATGCTAATGATTTTGCAAAAAATTACATCCCACTTGTTGAAAGAGGAGGTGTTGATCCATCCCATGATGAGCAGAGGGTTGATCGTTTTATGTATTCATTTGTAGATAGTTAAGAATATGAGTGTGAAAAGTAGTTTGTTGAAGAACAGGTTGATGTTCTAACTTTGTTCTTGTTAGATGACATGGAATACGTTAATGATTTTCCTATATATGATGAATATGATGATTACAATGTTGACCCCCTGGAACAATCAACCACATGTTCTCTATCAGAAAATGTTTCTTTTTAGCAGTATAATGAAAGCAATCAGGCTGCATATCACAATTACGAAGAAGAAATTATTGAATCAGCTGAAGGGAATTCCTTACCTCTATGCTTTTCTTCTTTCAAATTGCTGAAAGAAAATCCTAAAATCATCATCGAAGAAAAAGAATCCGTGCTTATGCAAAGCCACGCTAGATCAATGGAGAAGAATGAAAAGATGTCACAACATTATTTTCATGCACTTGAATACCCTATTGCTTGCATTGAAATACAACCATATGTTGGCAATGAAATTGAAGACGGTTTCAAATCAGGTAGGACAACCCTACCATTATGTTTTGCTTCTTTCGAATTATTGAAGAAAAATATTTGTAGTATCTCAGGACAGGGATCCTCCAAGCATGAACATAGTGGTGATGATAATTCTATGGACAATCACATAAAGGGTCATGTCAGCTCAGATTTGCAGTCTATGTTCAACTATCAGCCTGAAAAGGAAGAAGAAGTTGCTCTAGAAAGTATTGTTCAGGGTCATTTTCTCCAGCCAGAAATCAGTATGGATTCTCAACGTGAAAAGGTGTTTCAGAGTATTTTCTCTTCCCTTGAGAATGACATCGTGGTTAAATTTTTAAGAAACATAGACATGGATGAAGATAATGAAATTGCATCTATGGAAGTTTCCATCAATAAAGAAACAAATGACATAGATGAAGCAGTGTATGCCATTTTTCCATCAGAAACACAGAAAGATAATGAAGAGGCAGTGGTTTTATTCAAGTCATTTGAAAATCAGGGTTTTGAAAATCCATCCGCGGGATCTCTAGACTGTGAAGTAGTGCATGAGAAGGAACTTATTTCTATTTATTCACTGGAAAGTCAAAGTGGTTGTCCTCAAACAAATTTCCATAAATTTAATGAAACCACATTAGAGTTGTTTGATGAACAAGAGGATAGCCTTGGTGCATATTATATGGCTGTCGTATTTGAAGATGTTTAAGAATATATGAATATTTTTGTTGATATGCATGGCCAAGCAGACAAACCTATCGTCGCCATTTCATTCGAAGATGTTCTCATAATAGAAGAAATAGAGCAAAAACAACTAACACTGATGAAAGATACTTGCCTTTCGGTTTTTTTCTCTTCAGTGAGAAATGATTTTTCATGATTTTCAAGATCTGATGGCCATCCTATTACAATCTTCAGTGAAGGATGAATTTGCTTCATTCATAAGCTCAAATTTTGGGTTCAATTTGTTTTTTCAGTCGCCATCCTTTACGTTTTTCTACCTGCTTGAGAAAAATGTGAACAAAGGAAAATCAGGAAGCCAATTGCTTGATTAAATGCATTGTCACTTTAGCATCACTTGAGCGAGTGGTCATCCCGGTAGTTTTAGGGTAGGTAGGGACGTGAATGTAATCTTGTCAGTCAAGCATTTTCCAGTTTGAATTTTCTAGCACTAGATACAGTCAGTTTTCAATAATGCACTCGGACATCCCCCATGCAGTTGGAAGCAGTGCACAGAGCTTGGTAGGAGCAGGACACACACATGTTTTGGGGAAAAACCCCATGGATCAGGCACCGGGTCTATGAGTTATTTGCTACCTCTTTGGGAGGATATCATCCCCAATTGGAGCCAATGTTATCACCCTAACAATTTTTATTGGGATCTAAAAACTTGTGAAGTTTAGCGAGACACTATACCACAATAGAGGCACGATAGTTCAGGGTGCTCAGCTATATTCCGCAGCATATGAACGAATGTAGCGGAAGTGGGAAGGGAGTAACTCGACGGGCCATCGATCTTGAAGAATCTTAGATCTATGGTCGAAGCCTACATCGAACAAACAAATAACACGAAACTTAACATTGCGAAGGCAGACCGGGGAAAACTACTCTGGTTTCGACAGGGAACGCATGTCGCTCTTACACAGGCATCGGGGGAAACGATGGATTGTCTGAAACCACTTTTCCTATGGCCTTGATGTCATGTGGTTCAAAACTTCATGTCGATATCTTGCGGGGAGGATGGCGATTGGTCAGATCACCTCACATCCCCAATCTAGGTACTTTCCCGGATGACGTACCAAAAGGACACCGCCGCATAACTAACTCAAGGCTCATCATCCAAAGTGGATTGATGAAGCATGGAACACCAAGGTACTGTGAAATTAATTCATGAGAAAAGTACACAACCCATCAAATCTCAGATATGAATCATTTTATCCTATTCTGGGAAATTGCCATTTTATGCGTAAGAAAAACAAGCTCGTCCTGTGCTCCTGAATTCTGTAAACTCAAAGGGTGGCCAAATAAAGGTCTCTGCCAAGTCCGGAAGGCATGGATGATACCCGTCAAATGGTGTCTGGTGTGACTGGGTTCTCAACTAAGGTACCAGGCAGGTCATTAAGTAAGAATGAAAGATGGGTCTTGCAGATGCTGGCGACTAAATTTCATACTGAACCTGAAACTAAGATAGAGTCGGGAGTAAAATTAAACCCCGTTATGAGGGATCTTGTCAGAAATGAACACACATACAACACCTTCCACCCAGACAAAAATAATAAGAGGAGTAACAGGAGGAAATCAAAGGCCAAAACCGAGATGATAGAGAGCGTCGGGGAAAATTTCGATTGGTGGAGTACCTTGGAGGAGGAAATCACCAAGTTGAGGTGAATCCTCAGGTAAAATTTTGGTGTATTTTAGATAGTTTTGGACAGATGTTGGCTTAAGAGAAGGGAGTCCTGATATGACAGACCGATTACTAACAGTCCCTTTAAATAATACAACTATTCTTCCTTTTTGTAACTTGTATCTGTTTTTAGAATTATGAGGAAGTCAGAACATTTTAAATTCCATATGAAATTCCTCTATATATGCTTGGCCTCATGAGTATATAAGCATGGAGAAAAGAGGAGCCCGCCCTCTGTGCAGGAAAACTTTATAAATATTTGGGGCTGGAATGAATACATGGGTGTAGAGGCAAATTTTGGGACTTTTTATGAAAAGATTCTAATTGGTGGTGTTATGAGTCTCGTTTTCTCTCATAGTGTGTGATTCCTGTTATTCTGTATTTTCATTTTTCTTTCTTCTGTCTAAATTGAGAAATTAAAAGTCCATAATTCATTATTCAATGCTCTCAGCTTGGCGATTTAGACTATGTTCATCTCTTCTAAACCATTTAAGAATTCATTACTATAATGCTCTGATAATAGTTGTGTGTTTCTTTTCTTCTAATACCATCTAAAATTTTCAAGCATAAACTCAGAAGTCACTTCCTCATTTAGCCTTTTCCTCTTGATTATTTTCACGATTTGGAAATGCATCCTACATTCTTGACCCCATAGCCCAAAGGTCCTCTTCAACTCTTCAAAAACTTTATTAAAACCCCAAAATAAACCAATTCTAGCCACCGATTTCCATAGATGTATCAAGTGACACGAGAGAGCCCTCTCTAAGTTGAGCAGGCTAGTGCCTCAACTCTAAAGATTGTTGAAACAGTTACCTCTGTCGTCTATCTATTCATCCAGACATAATTTATAGAGTGCTAACAGGTTGGAGACTGAGAACTAGGTGGTTTTAGCCACCTTCTGGTTGTATCCGAAGAACATAGGGGTTGTAGCCTCCTTCTAGTTGTAGCCAAATAATTGGGGAGTTGGAGATTCCCTAAGGTTGTAGGCTGAGAAACTAGGGGGGTGGATCCTTCTTCCAGTTGGATCCGGAGAATTGGAATTTGGTGTTTCCTTGAATGTAATTCTTAAAGATATATAAGAAAATCATTTCATGGTTTTCTCCCTCATTGGGTTTCGATGTAAAATATTGGTGTACTGTGCATTGTGAGGATGTGTCTATTATTTTTTATTATGCATTGATGGATGTTAATGTTATATGATGCAATAACATATTAATGATGAATTGATGAACATTGTTGAATAAGTTAAAGGAATATACATTGTGGTTGAAAGGATTAATAAGTGGTATAAATTTCTCATTATTGATTCACCCCCCCTCTTAGTAATCCAACAATTGGTATTATAGAAAGGTTCCTTCAGGAAATAGTTTAACCACTAGAAGGTAGATCATAGAGAGAAATGGTATATATGTATAAAAATGGAATACCACAATTTGATGGACAAAACTATGAATTATGGAGCAGAAGGATGAAAACATATATACAAGAACAAGGATTTGATGTTTTGTGATCAATGGTATATGGATACAAAGAACCAACTATTCCTCCAACGAAAAAAAATGGAAAGAAACTTGAAAAAAATAATTTGAAAGCCAATAATGCCATCCTGAATGGTCTAGTTGATTCAATATATGTCAAATTTATGCATTGTGACTCCACAAAGGAGATATGGGACACAATTTAGAATGTTTATGAAGGAGACGCCAAAGTCAAGGAAGCAAAGCTTCAAATTTACAAAGGCCAATTTGAATAGTTGAATATGAAGGAAGATGAAAATATTGCAACTTACTTTTTACGAGTTGATGAAACATCGAATGAAATTAAAGGACTAGGAGAAGAAGTTGATGAATCTATAATTGTTCAAAAATTATTGAGATCTCTTCCAATGAGATTTGATCCTAAGATCTTATCACTAGAAGAAAGAACATATGTGGATTCTATAAGCATGGTTGAACTACATGGAATATTCACAGCCTATGAAATGAGAACGAAATAGGAAAATCTAGTTACAAAGGAAGCAACATTCAAAGAATCCAAGAACACAAAGAAAAAGAGAAAGAAAAAGCCAAACTCAGAATGTAGTTGCAGTGATGATTCAGAAAAAGATTAAGAAATGGAAAACTTCATAAGAAAGTTGCAAAAGTTAGCATGTAAATATAAAGGTAAGCTTCTGTTGAAATGTTTTAATTGCGGTAAAATTGGTCAATTTGCAAATAAGTGTCCTTATTCCAGAAATTCAGATAGTGATGAAGATGAAGAGCCCAATAAAGAAAAGAGATACCAAAGGGAAACTGGAAAAACAAAAAAAAATCCTTCAAGAAAAATCTATTCTCAAGAAAAGACAGTTCCTCATCTAGTGAAGATGATGAAACCGAAAGTGATTCAGAAAAGGTATTATTTATGTCTAAGGAAATTAAAACAAGAAACTCTGACAGTTCAAAAGAAGAAGGCAAAGTCTATCTCATAATAGAATTAATTAGTTCCTTAGAAGAACTAAGGAAAGAAAAAAATAAAAACAAGTTACTCAAGAAAGAACTAAATGAAACTTAGAATATCAACTCAGAGGAAGTCAACCAGGCAATTACGAAGTTGAAAGTCTAGGTAGAAGAGGACAAAAGGATTGAAGAAATACTCAAAAGTCAGCTAGCAAAGAAGGAGAATATGTTTGAAAGGTTGGAAGCACAAGGAATCACTCTAAGAAAATATCTTCAAAAGAAGGATATGCAGGAAGATAGCACCAAGATATTGTATAAGATCATCAACAATCAAAGGTCATACTATGATAGGTATAGACTAGTATAGAAACAAATGCAGACTGAGAAAGGTTCAGGGTCCATGATGAAAGAAACAAAACAAAAGAGTTATGCAAAAGTTCTCAAAGGAAGGAATCATGGTCAACAAATATCAGAAATAAATGAATACAAAATACCCTCTACATTCAAGCAGCAAAGAAGCTTCAATCATTACGAAAGAAACAACCGAAGAGAATATCTTTAAAATCCAAGGGATAACTATAGAAGGACTACACCACAAGGAAAATCATTTACTCCCAGGTATGTAAATTTATTTTATGGTCATTGTTTTTATTGTACTAAATTTGGACTTAAGGTTGCATATTGCATGAATTATGAAAGAAATAATCAAGGAAGAAATGCTTATGTGGCCCCACAAAATATTGAATGTTACAAATTCCACAACTATGGACACACAACTCAAAATTGGAGAAGCATGATAAGGCCTCCCATGAAAGAAAATGTTGATGTGGGACACGAGAAGGTTTGGAGAAGTGAAAAACAAGAGGAGAGGGTAAATGAAGAACATGTCCAAGGAATCATACTTTCAAGATTTGTAGCAACACAAGAACACGATGAATTTACAGGAAAAGAGGAAAGTGTCGGAATTCAAGTGGAGGATGAAGAAGACATCAAAACTCAGGATGATGAAAAAATTCAGAAAGAGAATGAAAGGGAAGATCTATATATCGACAAAAAGGAAGATGACTCTGCATCAGAGCGTGTATTATTCTGAGCCATTCAGATTGGATACTCCTAGGTAATATGAATAGTAGACAGGGGGAGTCTATGCGATAGTTGAGACAGATGGGTCAACATTGTGGAAAATTGAGTAGCAAAGTCTTAGACAATATGGACAAATATGGACTCATAGATTGGTTTAGAAAGTGGTACAGAGATTGATTCAAATATTGGTTCATAGATTGGTTAAGAGATAAAGTAACATGATCATAATGGATGATAATGATATAGGAATATTTGAATGCTTATTCTTGAGTGTTTTTCATATATGTCAGTTGATTACTCAAGGAAGAACCAATGGCCAATAACTCCAATAGGTTGAGGTACAGGTTGATGCATGTATGATGCATGGAAAGTTCCAAGGATCGTCATATGAATAGCAAATCATGGTATTGTTGAGAAATTGATCCATGTTCTGGTAGAGAAGAAACATCCATAGCAGAAGAAAATTGAAGTGATAGCATATTGTTCACAGTAATTA
Organism: Picea sitchensis; assembly: GCA_010110895.2. Taxonomy (NCBI): domain Eukaryota; kingdom Viridiplantae; phylum Streptophyta; class Pinopsida; order Pinales; family Pinaceae; genus Picea; species Picea sitchensis. The sequence continues at coordinate 37,645 of SNQJ01S0071737.1, read as the reverse complement.
CACAACATCTTGTAGAGAAGATAGGGGGATTCATACCCACAGGAGGAGTTATTCTCTTAACCATGATTGGTTAGAGAAGGTATAGTATCACATCGACGGGGGGATTTAATCCTTGTCAAAGTGAGAGAGAAATTAATCATAGATATGAAGATAGGGGAAACAACCCCAAGGAGAGTTCAGTAAGGGGGAGTGGCCCCAAAGAGATATACCCTTTTCCATTGACATAAAAGATGTGGTTGCAACAAGAAGTGGTGAGTTTACTATTTATAGATAAGTCAAAGTGGTTGAAAAACAAATTAATTAAGTAATAAACTTAGTTGCAACTAAAAGTGGAGAACTTACTATTTTTGGATAAAGTGGTTGCAAGGGGACAAGTGGTTAGAAGTGGGTTAGCCCTAAAAGAAGGAAGTTGGGTTAAGTGAGTTAGAAGATATCCCTTTGAGGAAGCTACATGAAAATATAAATAAGAGAGAAAGGCTCTCCTATTAGCACCTATATTGAGAATATTGAATATCCATTTGTGAAAGGTTATTTGACAGTTATTATTGATAGATCAAATTTGCGGCCGAAAATTTGTGGCAGAATAATTGCGGCAACAAAATTGTGACAACAAAATCACGACAACAAAAATGTGGTAGCATAATCGCGGCAACAGAATTGTGGTAGCAAAACCATGGAAAAAGAATCACGGCAACATAATCAAAGCTACAAAAAAAAATCTGTAATAGATCCACAGCTATAAGAAGAAAACTGTATGGTTTTCATATGTGTAGTGTTGAATCTATGAATCTGGTTGAGGGGTTTCCTTGTAAATCTGTTGTATGCCCTCTTGGAAGTTTAGGGCTTGATGTAGAATGGTTTTGAGGCAGATATTGTTGGTACATGTCTGAGTCTTATTGGTATATCTTATGGTACATTGTGAGAGGCTTTTGTTAGCAGTCTTGATAAATGATTGATACACACTTGAGGCTACATAATAGTGAATTTTTGGCACATGATTTGATGTGAGGCTTTATAGTATTTGGTTATGGATAGTGTGATGTATTGCTAGAGAAATTTTGATGGCTATATTGGTATATGTCTTTGAGGGGCACATACGTGAGGTGTATGGTATGGTGATTTTGGTACATCTTGATGAGTCATAGTTTGATTTATAGTTGATGCGTGATTGGTACATATTTGGTACATTGTTAGAGGCACTTGCTAGTAGTATTGTTGGCACATGTTTTATGGATGATGTAGCATATCTGACTTGGTACACTTTTAGAAGAACATCTTGATTGTGATATATCTTGTTGATGTTTGTAAGTAGTCTTGTTAATGCACATCTTGGTGATATTGTGCATATGGTTGAGAGTTGTCTTGATGATTGATCTTGGTAAATAGATCTGATTGGTTGATGAGATTGACGAGATATGTTGATGTGACATGTTGTTGTGACAGGTTGTGTTGTGCATAGTTTATGCACTTATGTTGGTATAGGTTGTTACAGGTTGTTACAGGTTTTTTGGTGCAGGTTGATTGGTATAGGTTGTTACAGGTTGTTGGTATAGGTTTACAATGATAGGTTGATAATGGCAGTGTTTGATTCAGTGATGGGTTTTCTACATTTGACATTTATATTTCAAGGCAGTTGGAAGGGGCAAGGAAAGGGGGTTGTATCCTCCTTCCGGTTGGTGCCAGAGAATCAGGGAGTTGGAGCTTCCTTCAGGTTGGATCCTGAGAAATAGGTGGTTGTAGCCACCTTCCAGTTGTATCCAGAGAACATAGGGGGTTGTAGCCTCTTTCTATTTGTAGCCATAGAATTGGGGATTTGGAGCTTCCCTTAGGTTGTATCCTCATAAAATAGGGGGTTGGAGCCTCCCTCCAGTTGGAGTTGGAGAATTGGAAGTTGGTGCTTCCTTGAATGTAATTCTTAAAGACATAGAAGAAAAACATTCCATGGTTTTCTCCTACATTGGGTTTCCACGTAAAATACTGGTTTATTGTGCATAGTGTGGATGTGTCTATTATTGTTTATTATGCACTGATGGATGTTAATGTTATATGATGCAATAACGTATTAATGATGAACAAATGAAAATTGTTGAATAAGTTAAAGGAATATACATTGTGGTTAAAAGGATTAATAAGTGGTATAAATTCCTCATTACTGATTCAACCCCCCTCTTAGTAATCCAACACCGTCCTTCTTCTGTACCGAAAAAATTAGGCTTTGATAAGGTGAGGAGCTTGGTCTGATGTGGCCCTTCAAAATTATCTCTTGGATTTGGCATTTTATTTCTTCATTATCCATAAGAGAATGCGTGTAGACAACACCGTTAAATAAAGGAGCACGATGTGCTAGATCAATTGAGTGCCTTACTCGACACTGCACAAGAACCCCAGTAGGTGAGGTTAATATGTCTTTGTATTCCTCTACTATCTTGTCCACCTATCGTTGTTGTGCAGAGATACCCTATGCATAGGTTTCAACGATTGGAGTGACCTTCCGTTCACCTTCCAATCAAACCATAAAGAGGACAAACCTCCTAGTCTGAGAGACCACCTTTATGCATTTCTTCATGGAGATCAAAGAGAATGAAACCTTTGGGACTTCCTCCGGTACCCTATAGATTTTATCTCCCAAAGTAATAATGACACTACGGGGCCTAGATTCATAAACAACATGACGCTTCCACATTTATGGTTGTCCTAACAAAATGTCAAAAACTTCAAGGGGGGGAACATCATACACACCTCATATTTGAATGGTTTGATGTTGTAGTGCAAGTGACATTATTGGTTGATGTGGATGTCTCGACCCCATCTGAGCCAATTGATGGTGTATGGCCGAGGATGCGACATTGTTTTCAAGTTTAACCTTCTGGAAACCTCTACTGAGATCATGTTCTTTTGGCTACCATTGTCAAAAAAGAAATGGAGTGAGGTCCCATCTACCCACATATGTGAGTGGAAGAGGTGCTCCCCTTCTTCAGGCTCCTCTGGTTCCTCTGACTGGACTTTTGTGGTAGAAATGGTGACACTAGGTTTTGTATCAATGATCCGCTTTCTCTTTTTTGGTTCTGAATCAGAGTCTGAGTCAGCATCTGAACCTGGGGATTTTGTCTCATCCAACAATGACTTTTTGGAGTGACATTCAACAATATTGTGCCAAGGGATTTGTTGGAACTCGTACCACTTTCAAGTTTCCTTCTTCAACTTCCCATTAAACTTTTCTTTTGGTGGCTTGGGATGGTTATCCTGGGTTTGGCCATCCTTGCTCTGTCCTTTGGCTCGGGAGTTAGGGTAATCCTTACAATAATTTGGTTGTTGTGGATTTGTAGAATTGAACTACCGCTTGTTCTCTTTCTTAAATTTCTACTCAATTTTGACAACATACCGATAAGCGGCTCCCAATGACGAGATGTCCAAAAAATCCATTTCGGTTTGGATATACCTATGTAGAAGCCCCGAAGTATTTTAGGACCAAATGTTGCTTGAAGTATTTGATACCCAGCTTGGTGCGCAAGGTATGGAAGGTATTTTTGAACTCTGACTGTTTGGCACCTGTGTTGGGGCAATGTGGTCCATCTCATGTATCGATCATCATAATTTCCAACAGAGTAATATCGTTCCTTGAGGGCATCAAAAAAAGATGCCCAAGTGGGTCTTGGCGCAAAAGTTGTAGAATCTACCTTAACATGTTTCTCATAGTAAGTATCCCACCAATATCTGACATGGAAAAGGGCCTTAAGGATCCCGAAGGTGATTTTTTCACTGTTGGAAAAATTTTGGAATGAGAAATAACCCTCTAGTAGACTTAACCATTTTTCCAAAGTGTTGGTCTCTATATGGCCTTCAAATAAAGGAATATCAAGGTTAACTTCTACCTTGAAGGGCGTCGCACCTCTGAAGTGATGGTTGGTTGAAGATGCTTCTGTTGTATCCATCATCTCGTTCCTTTGTCATGTGAGGGATTCCTCGAGAAAAAGTTTGAAAGGATATCCTACCCCATCGTCCCTCTTTTCTTCCACCATGGGAGGTTGCTTGGGTGTGCACTAATGGTTGTATTCTAGAGAAACAATCTTGAGACCCAACTCTCTATACCCCAACCTCATCAAAGACATGCACTAAGAACAACAAGTAGTAGACTGCTCTGATACCACTAATCTGGGTTATTTTGAGAACGATATGAAGGAAGAAGTATAATAGAGATATAACAAGGAAATGCATAGAGATATGGCACGTAACACAATAATACAGTGAAACTTAGATTCTATTAATGAATTTCTGAAAATACAAAAGACTGTAAAATGAAAAAGCACAAAAGATAACTAGAATGGTGGTAGCTTATCTCTGAGAAGATATGTCTTGTCTACGTTCATTTGAAAGAAGCTTATTATAATGAGTCTCCAAAGGCCTTTTTAACATAAACCATAATTGAGAAAACCCTAAACATCCAAAACTAATTTGGAATATATTTGAAAAACAAAATGAATACAGATTATTATAAAAAAAAGCTTAACATGGAATAACAGATATACAATAAAACTGGTTTCTATTCAATAACGAAATAAGCTAAAATTGTAAAATGCAGCGGAAACAAGCTTGCTAGAATGGTGGTGTCTTATCTATGAGAAGAGATGTGATGGTTGTTCTCATTCACAAGAAGTTGATTACAATGAGGCTCTGAAGGCCTTTTTACAATAAACAGGAATGTAAAAAACCCTAGACATCCAAAAAACCTAACCCTAGGAGATGAAGCGCCAAAAGTCATGTGGGCCCTATTTGGGTAAGCTAGTACATCAACTTCCCATGGTCGTAACTTTTGCATACAATATTCGTTTTAGGCACACGATAGCCCATTGGAAAGGTCTATCCGAGGAATACACATTTTGGAAAGGTCATTTTAACTATGGCGAGCCCTAAAAAATGTTGTTTAGGGCCTCAAAACGACCCCACAAGTCAGGGACCCGAAAACTAGGGAAAAACTGCCAAAATGAGCCAGTTGAAATAGGTGGGAGGCCATCGAAATCCATCTGGATCAATCCTCCCCCCTTAGGAAGCAATGATCTCCACCATCAGATGAGGAAATTTCTGTTGAATTTGGCCTTGGGTGAGCCACTTGCCTTGGTGTTGGAGCTGCCCTGCTTTGACAACTCGATAAAGCTAGATCCTTTGTTGGCAAGTGACCTTGATATGTTTTTCCAAAATCTGATCAATGGATGCTTGTTGTATGCATTTGGGGTTGAGGTTTGTTGGTGTCAATTGTTCTGCTATATATGAGGTGTCCAATAATGGTGGGAAATATGGTCAAAGGATATCCACATTGAACACTGGCTGCAAGCCAAGGAAAGGAGGAGTGTTCAGCTCGAAATCATTACCACCCACAACCTTGGTGATAGTGTACGACCCATAAAAAAGTGGGCGAAGCTTCCGATGGGCTCCTTTAAGGTGCTCTTTCTGCAAGTGCAACCAAAATTTGTCACCCACCTGAAACTTATGTGGCACCCGGTGTTGATCATGGCATTGCTTCTACTTGTCATTGGACTTTTGTAGGATATCCTGAACCTGTTGGCGGATGTGTTGGATTCGCTCAATGAAATGGGTGGCTTTGTCAACTTCAGTTGGAGAAAGAGATGAGTCAGCTGAGGTCACCACAAGGGGTAGTGCAACATCTATGGGACCTAATGGTTGGAATCCCAACCCCACCTGAAAGGGTCTGTGGTCGGTTGAGATATGCAGGGCTCGGTTGTAGCTATGTTGAACATAGGGGAGACTCTCATCCCACGTGTGAGGGTTCTTGGAATTATACATGCGTAGGATATGCACGATCATTCGATTTACGACCTTTGTTTGGCCATCTGTTTGGGGGTGGAAGGCCATGGATTTTGTGATCTTGGTGTCCAGCAGTGACTAGAGGCTTGACC
>SNQJ01S0071737.1:3942-17320 GCA_010110895.2 Picea sitchensis | reverse complement strand
GTATAGTCTTCATGGGGTATAAACACAGCTGAAAGTAAAGGCCTCTGAATTAGGAAGATAATCAGGCTCCACAATCAAAAATATCCCACTTGGAGACTGATCACAACAAATCCACCATTGTTGTACCTATTGGACTATGATCCACCTTGGACCTGGAAAATTTCTCATATTCACCTTTATGCTTGAATACCAACTGAAACTAAGAAGGAACTCAGTTTCTCCCTGGTTACTCCCTTTGTTAACATGTCTGCAGGATTATGGATAGTATGTATCTTTTCCAACTTCAAATGTCCATCTTCCCAGACAGATCATATGAAGTGGTACCTGAGCTATATATTCTTAGTATTTGAATGGAAGGATGATTTCTTTGCAATATGAATGACACTCTCGCTATCACAGTACAACCTGTTATTCTCCTTCTTTCTTGATTCCTCCATAAACCTCTGTAACCAAATCATTTATTTACTATCCTTTGTAGCAACAACATACTCTTCTTTTGTTGTTGAAAGTGAAACAACCTTTTTTAGTTTTTAAATCCAACTTACTATTTTTTCACCTACAGTAAAAACATACCCTGTGGTGCTCCTCCTGCTATCTTTATCACCTGCCATATTTGAATCAACATATCCCTGTAGAACAATTTATGAACCTCCAAAACATAATGCATGAGTATAAGTACCTCTCAAATACCTGATAATCCACTTTACTGCCTCCCGATGTTCTTTACCTAGATTTTTCATATACCTTCTCACAACTCCCACTGCATGTGCAATATCTGGTCTTGTGCAAACCATTGCATACATCAAGTTGTCAATTGTTGATGAATAAGGGACCTTGGACATGTATTATATCTCCTCTTGTGTCTTGGGACACATTTCTTTAGTTAATTTGAAATGGTTGGTCAAAGGTGTACTAACTGGTTTTTCATTCTTTATTCTAAACCTCTCCAACACCTTCTCTATGTACTCACCCTGAGACAATGTCAATTTGTGATTTTTCCTATCTCTTGTTATTCTCGTACCAAGGATTTTCTTTGCAGCACCTAAATCCTTCATCGCAAATTAATTAGCTAATTTCTTCTTGAGCACATTTATATCCTACATATTAGACCCTACAACAAGCAGGTCATCTACATACAATAGCAAGATAATATAGCTTCCATTTTCTATCCTTTTAAAATAAACACAGTGATCAGAATGGCATCTACTATAACCTTGTTCTATCATAAACCTAACAAACTTCAAATACCATTTCCTTGGAGCTTTCTGTAAGCCATACAAGCTCTTCTTCAACCTGCATACCAAATTTTCCCTTCCTTTGACCTCATACCCCTGTGGTTGTTGCATACAAATCTCTTCCTCCAAATCCCCATGGAGAAAAGTTGTTTTTACATCTAACTGTTCAATATGTAAATCTTCTACTACCACAAGACTTAAAATAGTCCTAATTGAAGTCATTTTAACAAAAAGAGAAAATATTACATCAAAATATATAGCTTTCTTTTGTGCAAAACCCTTTACAACAAGTCTAGCCTTGTACCATTTTTTTCCTCCATATTCTTCCTTCAACCTGTAAACCCATTTATTCTATAATGCTCTTTTTCCTGCAGGAAACTGAACCAAGTCCCAAGTCTAGTTATTTAACAAGGAATCCGTTTCCTCTTTCATGCCTTTATCCCACTTCCTTTTAGTGTCTACTTGCATTGCCTCTTCATAATTTTTTGGTTCACCAGAATCAGTCAACAATAAATAATACAATGAAGGAGAGTATCCTTCAGGGGGTCTACTTAACATGGTAGATATTCTAACAACAATTGTAGGTTTTTTAGGTACTTGTTGCTCCTATTGTTGTACATTTTGATTTTTTGGTACCTTTGGAATTTCTTTTTCAGTGATCTCATCAAGCACTATGTATTCTAGTTTTCATTTTTCCTGTTTCTTTCACTGCAATTGATATTTGTACATGACCTTCTCATTGAATATGACATATTTGTTGTTTTTATTTATATGAGACATGATCGATATATTATTACAATGATGAGTATTCCATATATAGGGAACATATGGTGACCATCCATGAAAGTATGTGTTCCTTGGATAATCAATAACTATTTATTATTATCATTTACTTATTATATATAGTATTTAATAATCAATAATTATATTATTAATTATTAATCTAAGAGAATGTCTTCCCGATGTTGTCCAAACATCAAGACTCCCTCTCAATAAGGGAGACATTTTGCATCATGCCAAGCTTGTCTTTGAAGTATACAAACTTCACCCTAGACTCATGACACTTGTCTGTCAGTCTTGGGAGATGTCACTCTCCCACCTGAACCAAGGACAAACTCCTTTTGCTACTCTCCCTTTTGAGCCAATTGACTCTCTTTGAGATTAGTCTCACTCTGGGTCTGCATGTAATACCATATAGCATCTTGAGTCTTTATCATTCCTTGTCAAATCATCATGACTAGGAAAAAGACCACACCAGGATCTTTCACCACAGGTACACACCTATGAGTGAATGTTAGCATGATGCTTACTGACACGTGGAAAACAATTCAAACACCTCTAGTCCATATTATTCATTGTCATGATCAAGGAAGGACTATGCATGGGCCCATTTACAACAAGTGCACCTTTATGATAAATGTATCTTATCTCCTTGGTCTACAACCCAATCTAGGAGAAGGTTTGCTCGATGTTGAAACATCAACACTCCCTCTTAGCTAGGGAAGTATCTTTCCATAGTAGTACACAACTACTATCCAATGGTACACAACCACTACTAGTAGCACACAACTACTATCTAGTGACACACAGTTACTTCCAGTGGTACACAACCACTGTAATAGTACACAACTACTGTCCAGAGACACACAGTCTCCGACAATGCTACACAACCATTGTAGTAGCATACACAACCACTGTAGTAGTACACAACTACTATCCAGAGACACATATTATTCAACAATGATACACAACCATTGTATTAGAAAAAGGTCTGTCACACATGTCACTCCCATGTGGAATTCTAGAGGCTACTCCCTCTAGAAACACTAGGGTCAACTCCCCATAGTGTGTGACATCAAAGTAAACTCCTTTGACATGTTCTCATGGGCTATCCACAAGAGACGTTGGTCTATAATCCCAAACCCACTTATCCCTTCTCGAATAAGTGTCCCACTTATCCCTTTTCGAATAAGTGTCCTCACAAATCAACTCAACTCAACTCATAGAGGAATACAATTTAGAGAAATTTTGTCACACATGGCACTCCCATGTCGAATTCTAGAGGCTACTCCCTCTAGAAACACTAGGGTCAACTCTCCATATTGTGTGACTTCAAGGTCAACTCCCTTGACATCTCATCATGTGCTCTCCACAAGGGACATTGGGATATCCCTTCTCGGATAATCTCAACCTCACTTATCCCTTCTTAGATAAGTGTCCCACTTATCCCTTCTTGGATAAGTGTCCTCACAGATCAACTCAACTCATTCACAGAGGAGTACGATCTGGAGAATGTCTCAGGAAGAAGAAAACATCAACGCTCCCTCTTAGCGAAGGAGGCATTCTTTTCCATGACAAGTCTATCATGGAAGTACTAGAACTTTGTGTTGGTTTGGTAAGAACATCAACAACTTGCTCATCTATAGGAAGGTATTGCACCAGTACTTCCTTCCTCTGCACCATGTCTCAGAATAACAGTGGAATCCAACATGTCTAAATAAATCTACAAGGAGATTGTGAAGCCACACCGCTTCACGGACTGCCACACTCAATGCAATTTACTCTTCTTCTGTGATTCTCAAGACCACATAAGTTTGTTTCCTACTACACCAGGAAATCATGGAAGATCCCAAACTGAAGCAACACCTAGAGGTGCTCTTCCTGTCCATTGTGATCCCTGCCCAATCAGAGTCAGTATATCCTTGCAATATCATGTCAATACTAAAAGTATATCTCATACCATGTCCAATTGTACCTCGTAGGTATCTCAACACATGCTTCACATCAGTCCAATGTGTATTTCTCGATTGACTCATAAATTGGCTAAGTGTACTCACTGTATAACAAATATTTGGTCTGGTGTTAACCAGATACATCAATGATCCAATCAGTTGTCTGTACAGAGTTAGATCAATTTCGTCGGAGTCGGAAGAAGACACACTTAGTTTCTTCAGATTCGTCTCCATTGGTGTAGCCACGAGCTTCAAGTTCATCATCCCAAAATTTGTCAATATCTCAACTGTGTACTTCCCCTAACTCAGAAAAATCTCATCATTTCTCTTCCACATCTCTAGTCCCAAGAAGTAGTGCATCATCCCAAGGTCCTTCATCTCAAACTTAGAGGCCAACGCATACATGCATTCAACAATAAGTAAATTTGTACTAGTGAGGAATAAATCATCAACATAGAGGACCAAAATCAGGGAGTTGCCATTAACAGTATTTCAGTACAGGTTAGGATCGACAACACTTTTTTTGAAACCCAAACTCATCAGGTGTCCATCAATCCTTGCATACCAAGATCGAGGTGGCTACTTGAGTCCATACATGGCGTTCTTCAACCTGCACATATGAGACTTCTTCTCATGTATCACAAAACCATTTGGATGCTCGATGTATACTTGTTCCTCAATCTCTCCATTAAGAAAGGTTTTTTTTACATCCATCTGATGTACTCTCCAACCCATGGATGTTGCAGGGGAAATAATCATCCAGATAGAAGTGTATCAAGCAACAGGAGAAATTTCTTCTCATAATCTATTCCCTCCACATGAGAGAATCCTCTAGCAACAAATATCATTTTGTGCCTCTCGATTCTCCCTTCAACTATGTGTTTGATCTTATAGATATATTTGGAAGTCACTACAGACTTCCCCTCAGGTCTCAGCGTAATATCCCACACATCATTCTTCATGCTGGATTGATACTCCTCCATCATGACATCTTTCCATACTGGATGACTAGTTTCCTCCTCATAATAAGAAGGCTCAAAATGAATTATGTGGCTCATATCTGTGACATAACATGAATATTTATAAGGTCTCTTTCTCACTTGAAAGGTACCATGAGGAGCTACATATCCTTCTACCTCCTACAGAGTCTGATGAGCCCATGTAGGTCTCTTCCGACCTACTGCAATATCTCTAGGAACATCAACTAGAGATACATGATCAACATGATCAATTGGATCAATTGGATAAATATCCATGTGATACCCTATAGATCTCTTAAAGGATACCTCCTCCTCAAAGGTAGAATCTCTACTCATCTCAAACTATCTCTGACCAGGGATGTAGATCCGGTATGCCTTCGAAGACTCACTGTGCCCCACAAATAATGTACCCTTTCTTCATGAAGGGTATAGCTTGATCCTTTTCTCCTTGGGTACATGAATGTATACTAGAAACCCAAATATCCTTAAGTGTCCAACCTTAGGATTCACTCTAGTGAAGGCCTCCTCGGGTGTCGTATTCCTCAAAGTCTTATGAGGACTTCTATTGTGAACATACACTACAGTGATGGATTCCTTTTCCCACAGAAACATGGGTAAATGTTGATCATGCTAAGTCATCTTGGACCATACTTGATATATTGAGGTTCCCTCATGAAACCAATGTCTCAGGAAGATGAAAAACATCAGCACTCGCTCTGGAGCTGGAGGCGACTCCTCCTCTGTCTCTGCTCCCTCTGACACTGAAGTTAGCTCTTCCTCCTTCTCTGGAGGTAACTCAATCTCTGTTCCCTCTGGATGTAGTACTTCCTCCTTCTTTGGGAGTGCCTCTACATACACAGGAACTTTTTCCATGCCTACTTCCTCAACATATCATGGATCGACTCATGTACTAGGACTGCTATACCTTCTCCCTATGAGTCTCATAATGTGTTTTCCTCCTCTATTGGATCTACCATAGTTGTGCTATAGTCGGTCTTGACTTGTTGTATCCGTGATCATTGGAAATGTCTCTGCTATATGGCATGGTCCTGTCCTGGGAGGTACATTGCTCCTAGAGACTTCCAGTCTCTGAGCATCATGTCTGGAAATGTCTCTCCTTGATATCATTTTGGAAGGTCTTTCCCTCCATGCATGCCTCCTACGACCATAATTATGGCTCCTTCTTAGAGCTATTACCTGTGACCTTCCCGGAACAAGAAACAAGAACAACAAAAAGAATCTCCTAGAGGAGATCATTTTATCTTATGCACAACTATATACAGTGACCCTCCAAATAATATGTCTTCTACTATGACCAACACACATCCATCATATACTCAATGTCATACGGATACCAACACACATCCATCATATACTCGATGTCATACGGCTACCAACACACATCCATCATATACTCGATTTCATATGGCTACCAACACACATCCAACATATACTCGATGTCATATGGCTACCAACACACATCCATCATATACTCGATGTCATATGGATACCAACACACATCCAACATATACTCGACGCCATACAGTTACTAACACACATCCATCATATACTCGTTGTCATATGGCTACCAAAACACATCCAACATATACTCAATGTCATATGTCTACCAACACACATCCATCATATACTCGATGCCATACAACTAACCATTTTGATTTTCTACTATCAAATTAGACAAGCACAATTTTCCGCAAGTGGTAATTACTTCCAATGATATACGATATTACTTTAGTAAAGATTAGAACATCACTAAGTAACTCGGAAAATTTCAACTTCTTAGTCTCTTCCTTAGATCACTTATCCCACGTGCGAGTGAGAAAAAATATGTGTGTCTATTGTTGTGTCTTTTTACAGTAATATTAGATTGATCCAAAAAAGACACGTCTCCTTGAAAATTTAATTTAATTTTCTTTCTTATAAATAGTTGGAGAATACCTCCCATAACTACCCAAAGATTAATTTGGTTATAATACATCCACATAGTATTTGACTTTGTTAAATTGTTCCTCCATAATTCATGTGATTCTTTGCATAAATATAGGTAGAAGTAAATATGTAGTACATTCCTTATATTTAGGTAATTAGACATTTTTACTAGAAATTACTACCCACCATAATTTATGGAATTATTTCTATAATTTAGGTAGGAGTAAAAAGTACCCATAAATTTAACACCCAACATTTTACTCTACTCTCATTTTCCTGGGCCCTCCTGTGAAGGAGTCAAACCCAGTCCTGTTGTTTTTCTTCATATGAGATATGATTAATATATTATTACAATGATGAGTGTTCCATATATAGGGAACATATGGTGACCATCCATGAAAGGATGAGTCCCTTGGATAATCAATAACTATTTATTATTATCATTTACTTATTATATATAGTATTTAATAATCAATAATTATATTTTTAATTATTAATCTAAGAGAATGTCTTCCCGATATTGTCCAAACATAAAAAATATCTACTTATCATGATTTTGTGATTTTCATAATCCCATAAGAGATAACCAAAATTAGTAAGATGGTATCCAATAAAGGTACACTTCTTGGATTTTGCTTCAAGATTTGTTCTATTTTCTTTATCAATATCGACAAATGCTTCACAACCGAAAGTCTTCAAAAATGAATAGTTTACCTTTTTACCTATCCATGCCTCCTCTGGAATGTCACCATCCAAATAGATTGAAGGTCCTTTGTTTATTAAGTAAACAACAATATTTAAAACATCTGCCCAAAACTGTAAGGGAAACCCAACATGCAATCTCATACTCCTTGCATGCTCCATGATTGTCACATTCATCCTTTTTGACACACAATTTTCTTGTGGTGTTCCTAGAACTATTTTCTCTCTATGAATCCCATGGTATGAACAATAATCATCAAACTTCTTACTGCAATATTCACCTCCATTGTCTGATCTGAGACACTTCAACCTTTTTCTTGTCTCATTCTCAACCAAAGCTTTCCACTTCTTAAAAGTATCAAAAACATCATATTTTTGTCGAATGCAATAAACCCAAGTTTTTCTAGTTGCATCATCAATAAATGTAACATAATAATGAGAGACACTAAGAGATGATACCTGAGTTGGTCCCCATACATTTATATGCACAAGCTCTAACCTTTCACTTTTCTTTTCTTTTCTGACTTTGAGAAATATGACTCTCTTATGTTTTCCATAAAGACAATGCTCACAGAAATCCAAATCAATTTGTTTAAGATATGGAAAAAAATTCCTTTTGTGAAGTATCAACATCCCCTTCTCACTCATGTGTCCAAGACTATGATGCCAAAGCATTTTATCCACTCTTTTAGAAGCTAAAGAGATAGAAGAAATTATATTGCCAGTACATAAATACAATGTACCTACCTTCTCTCCTTTTGCTATCATCAATGATCCTTTGATGGCCTTCCACGCCTTATCTGTAAATATGGATATCTAGCCTTCACTTTCCAACTGCCCTGTTGAAATTAGATTTTTCTTTAGATCTGAAACATTTCTTACCTCTTTCAACAACCATTGGTTTCCTTTCTTTTGCTTTATTTGTACCTTACCCATTCCAACAATTTTGCATGGTGCATAATCACCCAAATGAACCTGTCCAAAATCACCTTGAACATAATCTAGAAAATGTTTCCTATGGGGTGTGGCATGAAATGAAGCCTATGAATATACTACCCAAGACTCAGAAATATTATCTACAGAAAGAATCAAAGCATATTGTAACACATCACCCGTTACATTTGCTTCCTAGTTTTTCTCTTGTTGTCCATCTCTTTGTTTCTTTGGAGCTCTGCAGTCTTTCTTAAGATGTCCTTTCTTCCCACAATTCCAACACTCTATCTTTCCCATTATGGATTTGGATCTACCCTTCCTAGAATTCTCGTTGTTCCTTGAGCCCTTTCCTCTATTCTTTTGTCTTCCCATGTTCTCCATGTTAACGCATTACCTAATGTCTCACCTATGCTTTTTCGTCGCATTTCCTCACTAAGGATAACACCAACAACATCATAAAATTTTAGAGTGTTTGAACCAAAGACAAAGTTACTTACAAGCATGACCAAGCCATTCCATCTTTCTGGCAATGAGCACAGGATTATAAGAGCCTTGACCTCATCATCAAAGTCCACTTTTATAGAACTTAGTTGATTAGTAACTATATTAAATTCATTTAAATGATCTGTAATAGACCCACCTTCTAACATCTTCATATTAAATAATCGCTTCATTAGAAATACCTTATTGGACACCGAGAGTTTTTCATACAGTTTATCCAATGCATCCATCATCTCCTTCGTTGTCTTTTCTTTTGAAATATTGAAGGCCACCGATGCTTCCAGACTCAGTCGTATCGTTCCTAGTGCATTTTTGTCAAGAACCTCCCATTCTTCGTCTTTCATGGTCGTCGACTTCTTTTCTATTATGCCCAATTGTAGGAATAGATCCTTCTGATATAAATAATCTTCCATTTGCATCTTCCATAACTGGTAGTTTTGGTCATTAAATTTCTCGACCCTAAACTTTCCATCTTCCGTCATTGCTTCCACTCGAATCAGGAACCCTATTTTTCTGCGAGTTACCTTTCGATCTCATACCAGTTGTTAGAAAAATAGGATCATGGAGCAATAAAAAAAAAAAAAAGAGGAAATAAAACATAGAATATACACAATACAATAGAGACACAGATATACGTGGCTTACCCAGTGTGGGCTACTTCCACTAGAGAAATTGACAGGTCATTCCTTTTATTATCTAGCAAAATGAAGGGATACAACCTACATCACACCTAATGTAACTTCCTCTTCTTTCTCTCACAGTCTCCTCTCTCAGAATACAATATTCACAATGATACACAACTGCAATACAATTCCCTCATAAAAGAGGGTTGCCTTATGGGGAAAAATATCCTAACATAACTTCTACTGTCATATCTGCGACCTTATAATGAATGGTCTAGATTTACTATGAAATTACAATATACATTTACAGGGCAATTTTTCTTTCAGGGGCTTTTCCCTTGAACCCCCATTGGGGGACGTTGCCCCCGAACCCCCACCGGGGTTTTCTTTCCCCCAGACCCCCCAACTGGGGGGATGAGCCCCCCAGACCCCGCAGGGGGGGAAAGCCCCCCCTGCAACCCCCCCTGCGTGGAGGGGTGTACAGTCTTCATGGGGTATAAACATGGATAAAAACAAAGACCTCTGAATCAGGAAGATAATCAGGCTCCACAACCAACACTTTATGTTATCACTCCAAGAGTCACCCTAGACTGTAAATCATGTAATCTTGGTAACATACAAAGAATTCAAATTTTAATCTTGAAAGATAAGTTGTAAAGTCACAGGGATTTGACCATAAGGACAATCAGATTCATCTATTGTACAAATTCCCAACTATATCCTTCAACAAAAGTGGCCTTAGCAACTTCATACCAGACAACAGGCTAGATAAATGAATGAGAAAACAAACTGTAATCTGAACATGTCAAAGAGACTTCCAGCACTTTAAAACAAGAAACTCACAGTAAAAATATGTGTATTAACAAATTCTATATCACCAATGCAAAGAACAAAGACCTCACTCAATCATTGTATGAATAAGAACCAGAGTAAATCAGTCACTCATTAAACATTAGTACACAAAGGAAAACAATAAATGTAAAAGGAAAGTTTGATCTTATTTTGATATGGAATCACAAGTCTGAAAAAATACAGCGAAAGAAAAATAACACAATGATAACCACTATGAATTCATGTTGGTCCAAAGACCCTCTCCCCTAACTCATTCTCCTCCCTCAATCATACTTACAATAGTCTGTTTATATCTTTTACTATCAATGACATCACTATCATTCAAATAAAAACCCTCACATGGGATCATGTGCCCTCAAAATGGAAAGGCAACATGTGGATAACAAAGAATAACCAAAAAGCTAAAAAACAAGGGTAATGTTGGCCGTATCCCTAACAGTTCTTTATGCTGATGAACTGTCCTTTTTGAGCGCTTCTCCCTTTGACAGGTGGCCCTCCAACTCATAACTGACTTTCTAGCAACTGGAAAGATCCATATTGACACCTGGCAACCACTGCTCCTTTGAAACCTCCAAAACATGAATTCATAGCACATTCTATAGTGCCTCAGGAATCTGTAGCACAGTCTACAGTGCTTGTCAAGACTAAGGCTTTATTTCAAAACTTCATTGTCTTACTTGCAATCAATGGACTCCTTAATACTGGGTGATCACATAATGTTGTAGGATATCTCTATGGGTGATGATATCATCATTTATGATCACAACCTGAAGATCTCTAACAAATAATTAGGTGTTGATGAAGGAAAATTCCCACCTTATCACTCCAACAGGTGCTCAACAAAGCTGCAAAAACAAAATTCCAAGGAACTATGTTTTCTTGAATACAGTCTGAGAGGTGAATAAAAATATCCCTGCATTTATGGATGATGCTTGATGATATTTGTAAGGAGTCACCATGGGCTTCTTAAAATTACTCTAGCTGAGTCGAAATTGGACTTTTTTACCAAAAATTGTGCAAACTATCACCTATAGGAAAGTTTTCATTGTTCTGTTTTGATGCTTTCGGATAGCTCCAATACTTTGGCAATGTTCTTGAAGGTTAGCACAAGTTTGAAAAAAGGTGAAATGAATTTGAACTGCTCCCATTGCTACCTCCACTGTCATTTCTTCCAGAATAAACTATACTAACCACCTATCGGACTTTCTGCAATGCAGTTGTAATGTTGATTCTTTCAATCTCAGCAAACTCCACACCATCAGATCTTTTAGAAGCTTTTTATAGAAATGGTGGTAATAGTAACATGTTCAATGGAACTCCCAAGTACCAATGATAGGTTTCCCTTTGAGAAAACGAGCCTGTCCACTAAGTTCTTGTTTTTTTGCAGGCAAGACCATATCTACAACAATCTTCTCCTTAAGACTGAATATAGTTTCAGAGAGAGACTATATTGTAACTTCTAACTTCCACCCAATGTCTGAAATACTTATCATTGTTCAACCAATTGACAACAAGTATCATGAATTGTATCTTTTCAATTTTCTCCACATTTGAACTTTGCTTATTTCTAAAAATAGGATTCTCTCTTGGTATGAATTCAAAATATGTCATGGTGTGATATGGTACTCCAAAAGGAGTAACTATGCATCAAATACAACAATCTTTCTACTGCACCAAAGTCCTCAACTTGCAAAAAGTGTGTTTCTAGTGCCTGCATTATCTTCCAACTCTCATGATTTCCCCGGATAAGTGTGATTCGATCAGGATATCGAACCTTCAAGGCAAGAAGCAGTAAGAAAGTCTCCACAGAGTTAAAACCTTTGTCAACAAACTCGCCTATAAACAAATAATTGGTCTGCGGACAATCTCCTTCAACTTTAAATAGCTCTTTCATATCATAAAATTGCCCATGAATGTATCCACAAATAGTGATAGGGGTGTCGACTCTCTGGACGTTTCTCTCCTCAACGAGGATCTCCATGGCCTATGTGCGCAGCTCAAAACCATATGAGCTATGTTTGGATCCATCCCACTTTGCAATATTCAAATTCGAAACTAGTCTGCGCATCAATGTCCATTATTGTAACTGAACTTTCTGTAGAAATAACTTACATTGCAAGTTGTGCGTGAACAATATGAAAAGGGCCACACATTGCCATTCTAGTCTTGATCCCTAGCTTTCGAACAAGAAACTCGATGCATCTCATTTATCTTTACTCACCACACACCAATAAGAAAGCACTAGTGTAACAAGACATACTTAATCACTTGGCGAAATATGCTCCAAATTGACGATTTCAGTTAAAAATGAATACCAATCCGGCATCCTTTTTTACACTGGGAAACCGTCTTGATACCTAGGTACTTGTCTCTTTAGTTTGGAACTCTTGTGTATGGTCTATCTCAAGCAGAAAAGCCCACGATGCACAGGGTTGTCAGCTTTAAATCTCAACTCTTAGCGCCAATGCATTGTACAAAGCCCGCATGGGATTTTCCCATGATATTGGTGAAAACGTTTTTGAACAGGGCATCAAACACGGACCTCTCCAATCAACAACTAGATTTTAGGCTCTGCGTTTTATTTATATGCAGGGAGGATATCTCACATTGATCGGGAGAGATAAAACATTTTCTTTTATAAGTGCCAATGGTTTTAATATATTTCGACGTGTTGTGCACAAAGGCCTCCTCGTGGGCTCCTCCTCGATAGCTTGGCGTTTGTGTTGTGTTGTGTTTTTGACTTGTGGTTGTGTTATTGTGGCAGGTACTTGGTTGTTTGGTTCGTGGAATTGGAGCTTGGCCTTCCAGCACAATATTTTTTTGGTCAAAATAGAAACCCGAGAAAAGCTTAAGAAACCAAAATGAAATCTTAT
>SNQJ01S0071736.1:14997-38211 GCA_010110895.2 Picea sitchensis | reverse complement strand
GCCACTCATGCAAGTAAGGAAGCAATATGGTTACAAATATTGTGTTCAGGTATTGGGTTGGTACAAGAAGTTGTAAGGATAGAGTGTGATAGTCAATGTGCAATTTTCTTTGCGAAGAACCTTGCTTATCATTCAAAGACAAAGCACATTGATGTTTAATATCACTTTGTGAGAGACATGATTGAAGAAAAGAAAGTATCACTAATGAAGGTGGACACTTTGAAGAATGTTGCAGATTCATTAACAAAATCTGTGAGCACTAAGAAGTTATCTTGGTGTAGAGGATCCATGGGCATTGTTGCCCTGGATTGTTGACTATGTAACCCTTTAACCCCCTGTGTGCAAAGAAAACAACAAGTGGGAGAATGTTTGGTATGTGTTATATTCTTTGCACGAGTAGTAGTGTCTGAGCGCCTGCGCCGGGCGCACAGGGGGGTTAGAGGGGGGTGCAGGGGGGCGGAGCCCCTCGTGCAGGGGTTCGGGGGCAGTGTCCCCGAAATATTTTTTTTCAAGCCGACATATTTTTGCCGGGCCGACATATTTTCGGGACGACATATTACCGAGACGACATATTTCCGAGACCACATGATATTAGGTGGTTTTTTGACACATGGTTTTTTGCTGATGGTTTTTCTATTTCCGGTTAATAAATTAGGGTTTTGGACTAATCCAGGTCATTGGGTTAGGGTTTTGAATGCCGCTGGCTCCTATATGTATATTGTATTGTAAACAATGTAACACAATGTATGAATATAATATATGCTGGTTTTCCCGGTTTGGGTTTCCAGGTGAAAAATCTCTGTGTAATGTTTGCATTTGCCATTGTATCTTTTCTGTTCTTTTCTAAATATCAGTTTGCAGTAGATATTCTACAAGGTTAGAATTTACAATATCTGTTGGAAAAAGATTGTTGATGTCCAAAAAAAACTTCCGAAATCTTATTGTAAAATATCTCCCATCTTGCTATTGGTTGATGAATTGGTCAATCTAGTTCCATCATCAGTTAATCTGGTCCCATCATTAGTCAATTCGATTGGTCAGGTGATACATTTGTTTCAATCGTCAATTGAGTCGGTTGATCAAGTGATCAGTCTAATTTCAACTTCGATCGGTCCCACTCTCCCCTTGGAGAGTGAAGTTAAAGTGGTCGATAGAATACCACCCTTTTTCGATCCCATTCCTCCTTTGAAGAGTGAGGTTGTCACTCAGGTATTTCATGTTTCTACATATTCATATGGACTAGGAGGGACCTCACCCATATCAACAAAACCCCCGTCGAGTAATGAGGTCATTCTCTTAGATTGGGGTGCACTCATAGAATCTTGTCTCCCTTAATATATACCTTTCCAAATCATTGTTCAGGTTTGTGGTAGGGATGTTCCTCAGACTATTGTCAATGATGGTGCATAGGTTATTATTTTATCCTCCATTGTTTGGAAAGATTTAGGTTCTCCTCCACTTGTGTCGATGACTCATAATATGTTTGATTTTAACAGAAGAGTTACTCAAACTTTAGGGATCCTTCCTAAGCTTTGTGTTACTTTGGGAGGGAAAATTTTCTTTATTGATGTGATGGTAGTCCACATCCCCTTGGATTTTAATTTTCTCCTTGAGCGAGACTATGTTTATGATATGAAGGTTGTTGTGTCCATGGTCTTTCGTTTGATATGTTTCCCTCACAATGGAAACATAGTGACCATAGAAAAATGTTCATTCATTGCCCCTCATATGATGACCAACCATCCAACTTCCCTAAATGGTCCTTATCTTCCAGTGAAATATGGTCCTTATCTTCCAAAGAAATTGCAAGATACCGATATATAAAATATGCATGCTAACAGTAAAACAAAATGCTAGAAAGCAATGGTAGAATGACAGTAAAATATCCAAGATAATCTTCACAATACACATAAAATGATATACCTAACAGCACAAATAACACTTGAAACGTAAATAGCACTTGATTCGATAGCAATGTTCACAGTTCTTCGAGGGGCAATCCTCCAACGAGCAAATACCGTTACAATAATATTCGCTAGGGTTCTCATACCTCACCTCTATTTATCAAGAAAGACATCTAGAGGAAGATCCTTCAGCTTTCAAGCTTCTATTGTGGGTCTTCTTTACATCCGCCTTATTCTATTTTATTAAAGGTCTTATTATTATTGACCTTTATTACATCCAATACATTAATCTACCTATGTGAAGGTTAGGAACTTAACATGTCTTCCCCCCTTAAAAAAAAAAAAAAAAATCCTCAAGGCTTGAGATGTGGAACCGCCGGTATCGGTAGTTGGTTCCTGCGGCATCTCACCGAGTCATATCTTTCCACCGTATCGCAGCACTTCCTTGATGGTTCGCCGACGCAGCATTCCTCTCGTCCAAAACCGTCAAGTTGTAGCCAAATGGATCCTTCTTCCGCTAACCTCCGAAGGTTGGTTTGAAGTTGGCACCGGTTCCAATCACCTTCTTCGCCAGGAGACATGAAAATGATACGTAATCTCAATCGACCGGGCAGAGTTAACTGATATGTAACTTGTCCCACACACTTTAGAACTGTAAGGGCCATAAAAATTGCTAGTCAATAACGCTCTACTTTGAGGGAGTTTTGCTTATATGGTTGTAGTCTCAAAAATACCCAATTAGCATCTTCAAATTGTCTTTCACTTCAATTTTGATTTGCTTGTTGCTTCATGCAGTTTTTTTTCCATGACCAAGTTCTCTTTACGAAGGATATCCTCTCGGACCTTCGAGGTACCCGGTAAGTGAGAACCGACTTCCGGTGGCTTCCGGCCCATAAACCGGCTTCAAAAGGAGTCATGAGTGGTTGTATGGTATGTAGTAAGCTGTACCACCATTCTACGAGGGGTAACCATTGGAGCCCCATCGTTTTTTTCTGATGCAAAGCACCTCGTATAGGTTTCCAAACACTTATTGATCATTTCGCTTGACCATCTATCCGATGATAAGCTAAGCCGAGATGCAATTGTGTGCCTTGTAGTTTAAAATAGTTCTCGCCAAAAATTGTTTGCAGGAAAGTTGGGTCTCGATCTTAAACAATAGATTTTGGCATGCCATGAAGCTTGAAGACCTCGATCCATGAAAAATTTGGGCCACTATAGATGCAGTAAATGGGTGGGGGAAGAGCACAAAAAATGAGCATAATTGGAAACACGATCGACCACCACCATCAATGATTTCCGATTTGGCAAGCCTCAGAATAAAAATCCATAGATATATCCTTCCAAATATCGTGGGACCAGCGAAGTTGGAGTGTGTCCTAGAGATTTCAATCGTTTTCCTTGTTGTACTGGCATTACTCCTTCACATTCAGCTTTCACAAACCGACGGATGTCTTGTTCTTTTACACCATCCCGTAAAAGGAACGCTTAACTCATCATAGGTTTTATGAACCGAAAGGCCCCATTGCGGGTGTATCATGAAGCTTAGAGAGTACCGCGGATTTGAGCTTGGATTGTTTACTTAAATACAAGCCGGCCTTTGTATCTAGGCTCATCCTAAAGCCAAGAGTACCCCGGGGAAAATGGAGAATTAGACTACAATTGTTGTATAATATGAAAAATTTTGGGATCATGTATCCATCCTTGGCGAACAACTTGGAGACAATCTAGTACAATGAAGGAAAGAGAAAAAGGGATCCTTCGCCTTCATACTTCCAGACAGCATCCGCCACTACATGTTCTTTGCCCTTCTTGTAAATTATCTCTGCTAATCATAGCCACAAAGAGCTTAGTGACCCATTTTTGTTGTTCTGCGGAGGAAATGCGTTGTTCGTAGAAAGTATTGAGGCTTTGATGATCTCAATATTCGCATCTTGGAAATCAAGGTTCTCAAGAGATAAGGGATGCTATAATTCAACCGCATGCATGGACAATATTTCTTTTCATAAATAGGTTTGCCCATCTTCTTTTCAGACAGTTGCTTGCTCATAAAGGCCAAAGTGGGTCTAATTGCATAAGGACAAAGACTACCCTTTCCCTCGATGTAAACGATTCCAAATAATAAATGTCTTTGTGAAGTCCGAGATGTAACTCCAGTGGTGCACATGGCCATCTTCAAAGTCTTTCCTTTTTGAAAAGCTTGAGCAACTGCTGTAGTCCAAGTGAAGGAGTTCTTCTTAAGGAGAGTCATCATGGGTGCTGCAATCTTTCCATAGTTCTCGGGAATTTAACTTTAATATAATATCCTGGTGGAGGCCTAAAAAATCCAATTTAGGTTTCTTGAGAGAGTTTTAGGGCGCGGCCAATCTTGCATGGCTTCAATCTTTCTGTCCACCCCGACACCATCCTTGCTCCACTAGATGACCCAAGTATTCTACTCTCGGGATGCACCAAAAGCACATTTGGACCATTTCAGGAAAGCTCGGTACGAAGCAAGTAGGTCGAGGACTTGATCCACATGAGTCAGATGGTCTTTCCATGTCTTGATATATATGAGGATATCGCCAAAGAAAACTAGGACAAAATGATCTAAGAAAAGGATGAAAGACATGGTTCATGAGGCTCAAAGGTGGAGGGGCGTTACACAACCCGGCGGGCATGAATTCAAAATTCAGAGGGTTCCTCATGAGTGTTAAAGGCCATCTTAGGAATGTCAATTTTCATACCGATCTCGTGATAGTCTCGAAATAAGATCAATTTTTGTGAAGAATTGGGCACCACTCGCCTATCCAGTGGTCAATGACCGAATGGGGAATTTGTCTTTGATGGTGGTTTATTGAGGGCACGGAAGTCGACACATGCGCCAAGAACCTCTTTCTTTAAGCAGTACCATGACGACCGAGAGGAGTAAGGACTTGTGCTAGGGCGGATGACTCAAGAAGGAGTTCCCGACCATTTTTTCAATTTCATTTTTCTCGGCAAAGGGATGACAATAAGGACGATGTTAGGGGAAGGCTTCCTGTACTGCGGGAATGGAATGATCATGGACGTCATGACAAGGGGAGACTGGTGGGGAGTGGAGAAGACTATTTGATGTTTAGACAAGATGGTTTGGAGGTCTTGTGGCACGGGTAGGATCTCGCGGGTTTGAATGGCATGGAGTTGGCCATGACACCCTAATGACCTTTTTGAGCAATTTCTCCATGCGATGAGAACTGATGATTTCAGGAGAACCCGCAAGGATGCCTTGAAATTTATATTTGTGGCTGCCTTGGTCAAATTGTATGGTTAATTTTGAAAGTCCATGAGAATGGGACCCAGCGGTTCCGAGCTACTCCTAAGACCTAACACAATGCGTCACAACCTCCCAAGCGTCAATAGCAAAAAATATATGAGATTTGAGACAGTCACCTATTTTGAGACGCATATTTTCACAACGCCTCCACATTTCATAGAGCCCCATTGCAATCAATATTTGAAATTATAACGATGGATATAGCAAAGGTTTCACGAGCACATGAATAAAGTTAGGTGCCGCCATCACTATCAACCAAGATGATGACTTTCGCGTTTGGATATTACCGATTAGCTTGAGAGTTTGGGAGAGAGGTTTGAGAGTACTGAGGGAAATGATGGGTTCTTCTCAGGAGGGTCGGAAGGAGGGTTTATTTCAGAAGTCTCGTGATTCGTGAACAGGGGAAGTGGCCACCGCCTTCCTTGAATATCCCTCGTGAGATGGCCATAAAGCATTTTTGTTCCTTACATTTGTGGGTCTGGGAAATATTTGTCATCACGCTATATAACATAGGCCTTCTTTGAGTTGTCTTTCTTCTACCCATTTCCACCGGGTCATTTTTTGAATTTTAAGGAGCCAGGGAGTAGTGGGGTTTACCGGTTTAGGGCTGGGAAAAAAGAAGGCTTACGGTTTTGAGAGGAGACAATTTGTTGTGCTTCTTTGGCTTTTGTAGTAGCCTCCACCCAAGTCATAGTCGCTTGGCGAGACATGGGCCCTAAGCCCTTTGAGGCTAATCGATAAAGCACTTCGCGAAAGAAGGCATCGCGATGCCCTCTCGCCTCGAAAAGCCGATGCTCAAATGTAGCTATGAAGCCTTCGACCGCGTCTCATTGCTTCGCTTTGCTCAAACTACCAAATGGTCGGGTGTCGGCTGCCGCCTATAAAGCTCACAACAAATTGGGTCCAAGCAATGTATCCTTGATGGGAAGTTTTTCTCCATTGCCACCATTGCCAACGTTTTGCATCGAGATGGAGTAGATTCATACCAAGTTTGCCAAGCCATCCGTAGAATAAGTTGTAGAGAGAGAAATAATGTCTATTTGTGTGACCCAACCAAGGTCCGGAGCCATCAAATTTAGTTACATCCACCCGCGGAAGGCTGCTGTCCTGGTTGAAAGTGATGTGGTTGAAAGAAATGGAGAAGAAGTTTCTCCTTCAGCCTTTTAGGTACATCATCATCGAGAAGGATTTTGAGTTTGGTGCAGAGTTGCAAAGACAGATTCAAGCTGTGTTGTCAGTTCGTGTTTGACTTTCGCTATTGCGGACTGCACAGCTGTTTGGACTGATGCATTCATGGAGGTATCACGGAGGCAATAGTAGCACTGAAGTTGTTGCACTTCTTGTTGGGTCTCTGCAAACCATGTTGCGTGGTGTTGAAGCGAGACTTCAGTTCTTGGTTACCTGTATGGGCCATGAGGATCAAGACCTAAAAGGGAGCCGAGGGTCAATTTTGGCGTAAAAAATGATATGGGGAAAGTGATGAGGACGGCGAGATGAGTCTAATGGGATAGGTCTCTAATAATGGTAAAATGGCGACTGAAAAGCAGCATGGTCAAAAAGTTTTGCAGAAAATGATATGGGGAAAGTGATGAGGGCTAAGAGACGAATCTAATGACAGGGTCTTAAATAATCGAAAAAATTTCTATACTTTTTTTACCGGCCAGCGGGTTATGCTTTTGGTCTCTAAGAATGCGTTAAAAGGTTTAAATCCCCAACTTCCTCAACCAGAGAGTTACTTAGCAAACCGAATACATTTGTGGGTTAATAGGTCTCGCCTGTTTAATTTGTTTACTTTGTTGCTTATGTTCCCCAAGGGCTAGGTATTCAAGGGTTCTACGTATTGGTTTCTGTCTCTGCGGCTATAGTCGATATATGTGCAGGGTCCAACTGTAGTACTCGGTCCAATATCTCGTGGCACTAACTAAGGAGGATATACCGTATCCTTAGCCGTATTCAACGACCACATACCTGTACTAGAGAGTATCTTCCCGAAAGGTCAAGTATTCTGCGACACCATAGCAACCGCTGTTCTATAGGGTTTATTTCTCCACAAGAGGGCTTCAGAAATCTAGGTCGATCCGGTGACATGTGTTGTCTAATGCGCCACCACTCGAAAGGGTACAAACAAGGGTTACAAGAGTGGCCAAAAGACGTGCGCTTAATAACCACTTGCATTTCCTACCTGTATGAACTTTCAACCACTGGGTTTATATACAGAATCCACGATCTCCTGCGGGCTTAAAGACACCTAATACATCTCAAATTTCTAAAAAAAATGCCCACAATTCTCGCCAAGGAAAGTGCTTTGATACCACTTGCAAGATACCAGATATATAAAATATGCATCAGTAAACGAAATGCTAGAAATAACAGAGTAAAAGTAAAATATCCAAAGATAATCTTCACACACACGTAAAATGATATATGAAATAGCAACAGGAATAACACTTGAACATAAATAGCACTTGATTCGTGATATAATAACCAAAGGTTCTCTTCGAGGGGGCAACTCCAATCGAAAATGCTTCCTGCTATAATAATATCCAAGCTAGGGTTCTCATACCCTTGACTCCTATTTATACTAAAAAGAAGCATCTAGAGGAAGATCCTTCTAGAAGCGGAAGCTTCTATTAGGTCTTCTTACATCCTCCTTATTCTATTTTATTAAAAGGTCTTATTAATATTGACCTTTATTACATCCGAATACATTGATCTACCTATGTGCGGGTTAGGACCTTAACAGAAATCCTCCCCGTCGTATTTCAATTATGTGCCAACTTGTCCCATGCATTCAACTCCACATGAGAAGGAATATCTCCCTTCTTATGACTTAGATGTAGTGGTTGACATGGTGATATCTTCGATAGAGATATTAGATCCTAATCTCCCTACCCCTATTGCGTCCCTCAACATGCATTCCTTCTAGAGTGCATTTTTTCCACCTAGTGAGGATCTCTTGGAAGCCATGACCAAGGTTTGTCCCTTGACATGTATTCCTTTCAGAGCATTCTCCTCTTGGAATCCATAAACAAGTAGAGGTCTTTTAGCATAGTTTATTTATTAATTTCAAGATCATTAGAAAATGAAACCCAGCTTTGAGCATAGTTTATTTGATGATTTCAATTTCATTAAAAAATGAAACCATGTTTGAGAAGAGTTCCCATTTTTTTGTCAGGCTTGTTAAAAAAAGAAACAGAGGGACTCAAGCATAGTTTCTAGTTTCAAGCTTGTGTAAAAATGAAACCTACCTTAGAATTATTTGATCCTTTGGTAGTACCAAGTCACGAGCATAGTTATTTTCATGTGTTAAACTCATTAATAAATGAAACAACCACCTCTCTTGTTGAGTCGAGTCTTTCCCTAGCTCTTGTAACTTACCCTTCCTTTAATTCGACTTTGGTTGTTTACCCTTTTCTCCATCTAGTACAAAAATCGGTGTCAAATTTAGCATTGATGCATGAAACAAATCTTGGGGGGGAAGATCTCCAGTCTCCAGACATCATGTTGGAGAAAATCCACTATCTTCCATCATGCAACTGGGGGAAAAGTACCAACTATCCATGTGTCCCGTTCGAAGCCTTTGGACATTATGTGTCTCATTTGAGCTCTTTTCAGACTCCCTAAACATGAAAATATTTTTGAGTGAGCTTGCTTCCTTTCACACTCGTTAAAAGGTTTAAAGGGGTGTATTTTTAGTGGTAGTTTATCTCTTTTTCAACCTTGTGAGACTAATTACAAAAAAAGGCCTACTCTTATCAAGCATGATTAGAAGAGTTATCCCTTGTATTTTTTTACACTTTTTTCGATCTTGGGAGACTAAATTTACAAAAAATTCATCCATCCAGTCACCTTTAAGTTCCTTCCGGACTCTGTAAACATAAAAAACCATCGAGTTTACCTTCTTTGGGCTCATAAAAGTATGCATAGAAGGACCTATGTGAGTCCAATCTCGAGGAACCATATGGGACCTATTATTGCATATTCTATACTTTCTCAAAGACCAAGGAAAGTAAGGGAGATTGGCATAACAAACATGATATCCTATCACTATCACCTTAATAGGAAATCCCCACTTTTTATGGATCGGAAGGAAATCCCCACTTTTTATGAATTTATTATGGATTGAATTGCATGGGTCTTATGTCAATTTCTGAGCCAAACTTTGTTGCATATAAACAAAATATCATGTATGGTCTATTAAGGGTTAGTTGCTAATGAATTGTTGCATAAAGTATGAGTTTCTTCAGCGAAGTCAATCCAAAGGGGACATCCGTGACAGAAGAAGGATTTCCTCTCAAAGTGACAAATATGGATTTTAATTTATGTGTTTATGATTGAGTTGTTGAAGACAATGGTTTGCAGAAAATTTTGGACAACAAGCTATTTTTTGGGGATAATGTGGTTATTTACATGTTTTGGATATGATTTGAATTATTTCTGATATTTAATATTCAAATTTTGGAAATATTTATGGGAGCTACAAGGAGGCATGTGTTTAAATGATTATCTAATTGTGTTTATTTTTTGTAAAGAATAAAAGAAGGGAGTCAGAAGGGGTCCCACCTACTTAGTTATTATTAAATAAAGATCCTTAACTACTATTATTATTACTACTTCCCCTAAACTAAAATTAGTTATATTTAATTCACTTAACTAAAGGAGGTATTTGAACTACTTCAACTGATTTGAAATGCATAAAATCTAAATGAGAAGGAAGAACAAGGGGAGAATAGAAGGAGAAAACAATACTAAGGTTTGCTCTTTTGTTTTCATGAGATACTTCAGTTTTCATTCATTCTTGAGTTCATTAAAGGCCTAATTCTTTTTTTGACAGCAGTGTCCTATTGTAGACAGCAAGGTTCAAAGCTAAACCATATCATTCAGATGCTTGTTTCAGAGGTGTTGATCTATCTTTGATACTCTGTGTATACTTGTTTGTTTATGGATTAATTTTCATAACCGATAAATGATAGTGTGCAGAGTTAAGTTGGCAACAGTCTGTGGCAAGCTGATCCAGATTTTAAAGTTTAGTTTTTACTTCTTGTCAGAGTCCTTTTATATGGTTTTCATCGAGGATATTTAAATTTGACTTTGGTCCATGCCCTCACAGGGATTTTGTAAATTGAAAGATACTTTGATTTTTTGGAATGGAATAAAATGATTGTTATTCTGTCTCATTTGCGTGTATATGTGACTTGGTTACTTTTGCTTTTGATCTCCACATTTATTTTCTTTAATCTGTATATTTTCAAAAAATTATATAAAATTTTCATATTTTGAAACAATCTTTTAATTTAAAAAATCATCCTAAGCCCTTATAATTAATACTTGTGGATTGAGAAATAATTTTTGATGCTATAAAACATAGGGTGATATTCTCAACTATCTTTTCTTAGCCATGCAGGATTCGAAAATGTTTGAGGAAGATAAATCATATATTTTCCTCAACATTTATTTGGCGACCATATTGGGGAGATCTTCCATATCTCTTTGGTTGATTGTATGCTTGATTATCATTGAAAACATTATATTTCATCTTTCGATTCTTTGATTGATTTCTTTCCTTCATGATAGTACTTGTTACAAGGCAATGAATATTGAGCCCGGTCTTAAAGACCAGACCAAAACTGCTTTAACCTTATTCAATACCATATTAGAAACCACTAACACCCGGGTTGAACTTGAATGCTCGTGGGCAGTGATTGAGCAAGACATAAGTCTCCAAGAACGTTGGGAAGCCAGACAAAGACAACCTATGAATCAATCATAGATTTATTTTTCCTACAAGTTTTGATCTTCTTTTCATGTCCTTAAACTCTCGCATCTCTAGGAGAAGAAGAGGTTTATCAGCTGAAATTAACTATATTGCTGAAATAGGAAGAATAAACGTTGTTTTTTCAACCCAACAAGGTACTCTAAGGAGAACTTTTTCTGATTCATCTAGTTCATCTTTCTCTCCCTTACCTATCGTTCACAAGATGACATCTAGCGGTGGCTTTGGTGCCATTGGAGGTGCTTCTTCATTTCAACCTTCAGCCTTGTCAGTGATGGCTGGCTTGTATAACCATCAAGTCCTTGTCCAATTTACCACCAATCACACTAACGTCATAAATAAGTATGGTCTCTTTCAATTTGAAGAAGATGCTACTACTACTCCATGGCATGTTTCCTCTCCTCTGAACCTAGCATTTGCTACTGGCTCGCTTCCAAAATTGAAGGCGCATCTCCGTAGGTTTTTCAGGAAATAACACGGTCACTACAAATCAACACTTGGTGGCATTTTCTAATGCCTGTCACAACATAGGATAAAATGAAAATGACACTTGTATGCACTTATTTGTTAATTCCCTTGAAGGGAAAACAATGATAGATTTCTTTGATCTTCCTCCCAAGATTCTTTCCACTTGGGAGAAATTAGTTTATTGGTTCAAATATACTTATGGGCAGTCTAAGAGCACAACTGAACAATTACGGGAGTACAATAACATTGCATATAAAGACGGTGATGCTATCAAGTCTTTCAACTTATGTTTCACCAAGTTATATAACCAAATTCCTGATCTTATTCGCCCTCAGAACTAAGTTGTTTCTATGCATTACTATAATGCTCTACCTTCCCCATACCATCATAGGCTTGAAGAAAAGACCATTGACAACCTTGGTTCCTCTTTGCATACTTGTTTAGAGTATGAATAACAACTTGAAAGAACGTGTCTTCCCCAAGGAGACTCAGTTAAACAAACAGACATGTCCACCCTCTTACAGCTTGTACAAGACATGAATAACCGAATGATAGTGTATGAGTGAAAGGGAAATGTCCCTTCACTTATCCCTGGGGCCTCATCTTCTTCTTCACCACCCTTTAGGAATCCTAATGAAAACAAATTTAAGCTTAAAGCCATCATGCCTCGTAATTGGTGTAACTTTTGCGAGGAACACCATGAGGAAAGTACTTGTGAGGTAAAGAAGAGTGCCATAGATAAAATATTTTGTAGAAGGCTTCAAACTACCATTGTTGTTCTAGATTTAGTAGAACCAGAGGATGTCATGATTATAAACACTAGGAATAAATCCTATGATTTAAAAGGAAAATATGACCCCCCTCGTACTTCTTCTAGCCCAAGCTCATCTTCACCAACTTCTACTGTACAAGTTACTAAAACTCTTGTCAGTCAAGGAACTCCCTTCCCTCTTCCAAATACAACATTATCATTCAGTTGGCTAATATTAAAGCTGATGCTACCCTTCTGGACATGGTTGTCGTCCCTGAGCAACAAAAGCATTTGAAAAATTTCATGGAAGGAATAACTTCTACCGTAGCCAATCTCTCTAAAGAGGTAGATGGGGATGACTCAACTATAAATAAAGTAGGTGTACGTAATTTTAGACACGTTGTAAAAAATCCTTTGTTTTTTATTTATGTAAAGATTATGGACAAAATAGCCCATTGTTGCTTGATTGACGGTGGTTCGGGCCCAAGCATAATGCCGAAAATTATTATGAAACAACTAGGCTTGCCTTGTACAAATGAAAATGCCAGAAGCATGCTCTCTTATAATAGTTTACAACAATCCACCATAGGTGAGATCAAGGGTGTGACCTTGGTTTTGTGCGTACATCCTAAAATAGTGACAACCCTTAATATTCAGGTAATTGACATGATAGTGAGTAATTATTCAATAATATTAGGAAGAGACTAAAAAGCCTTGATAGGTGGATACCTCTCACTCGACGAGACACACGTATCTATTCCTCAGAATGGGAAGAACATCATAGTCCTAAGGGAGGGAAGAATTTCACCTTATATAGAAAACATCCCATAGCCTAATGTAAATTATATCGAGGAGGACCTACGAGTGTATTCCATCTTTGCAGATGAGGACAACACTACCTTGGAACAAATCGACCTAGAGGATGGGATGTGGTTTTTTCACTTTCATGGTGCATGCTTCAATGAAGGAAATGGAGCTGGCACTATCTTGTACTCTTTTGTGGGTAAAATTCACAATTTTTCCTATAGGATAGAGTTTTCTTGCACAAACGTCACCAAATTTGAAGCATTACTGCTAGGCATTTAAAACGCCTATAATTTAGGTTGTGGTCACCTTACAGTCTTTGGGGACTCTGAACTTGTTGTAAACCTTGTACGTAAGATATATTCTCCTAGCAACAAGTTAATGAAATGCTACACCCAAACTCTTTTGGCGTTTATCTCGAACTTTCTATCATTCAACATCACTCATGTTAAAAGGGAATTGAACTCAATGGCTGATAGGTTAGTTGTTTTTGCAGCCTCTCCTACTCGACAACTTCTGCCACAAAGACCTGATTGCACCTTTCAATATTTTTATTGTCCTCATATCTCAGACAATGTAGAGTCATGACAGGTCTTCCCTAGTGATGAGAGCATATGTGCTTTCATACAAAATGAACCTTATAAGCCCAAGGAGATTATATCCATGGAAGACAACAAAATTATGAAGGGCTTGACTCTAAAAAGTTCATTTTCATCGAGTGATGTAGGCAACAAAGAAAAACATAAAGAAGAGGAGTCTAAAAGGAAAGTGGGTGAAACCATTTCCTTGAACATTGGGACACTTGATTCCTCAAAGAATGTTAAGACAGGTGCCCAATGTTCTGATGAAGAAAAATTGAAATTCACTAAATTACTTCGTGAATCTCAAGATGTTTTTGCTTGGTCTTATGAGGATCTTCATGGTTTTGATCATGCCCTTATACATCATGCCATTCCTATCAAGGAAGTAATAAAACCAGTTAGGTAAAAACAAAGACCCACTAACCCTGCACTGGAAGCAACTATTCATAAGAAGTTGGAAAAACTCTTGAAAGTTGGAATAATTTTCCTTGTTAAGTATTCTGAGTGGGTTTCCAAATCGGTTCCCATTCGAAAAATGACTGGTCAGATCAGATTACGCGTTGATTTTTGTGCATTAAATATAACTAGCATAAAAGACCATTTTCCTCTCCCTAATATGGAAATGATTTTGCAACAAGTTGCAAGGTCACATATGATGTCCTTACTTAACAGTTTTTCTGGTTACAATCAGATTAAGGTAAAAATGACAGATAAATATAAAACCACTTTTATTACACTTTGGGGCACATTCTCTTATGAATGTATGCCTTTTGGCTTATCTAATGCAGGTGTCACTTTCCAAAGAGCTATGGAAATAAATTTTGACGATCTGATCGACAAAATTATTCAGATTTATCTTGATGACTTAACTGCGTATTCAAAAAATTGATCAGATCATTTTGGTCATCTTAGAAAGTTTCTCTTGTGATGTAGGAAATTTGACATTTATTTAAATTCTTCTAAGTCTATCTTTGGCATTACCAAGGGCAAGCTCCTTAGGCACATTGTCTCAGATTTAGGAATAACCATAGATCCCGAAAGGATTGTTGCTATCCTAAATCTTCCTTCTCTTACTTTGAAAAATGAGGTTCAAGCCTTTATGGGTATTATCAACTTTGTCCGTAGGTTTGTTCCTAATTTTTCTATAATGGTCAAACCAATTCACAATCTTTTTAAGCAAGATCGCTCATTTTCTTGGACTGATGATATCGAAAATTCTTTTGTAAGGATCAACAAGACAATCAATTCCGCATCAGTTTTGGCAAAGATAGATTTTGGGAAAGAATTTATTATATATACTAATACCATAGAGGAAGCAGTTTCTGCTATCCTCATGCAATGTGATGACAAATTTAATGAAAAACCGGTAGCTTACATGAGTCAAAGCTTGTCAGACGCTGAATTCAATTATTCTTATATTGAGAAACATGCTTTTTCTCTTGTTAAGGCTATTGAAAAATTTCGCCACTTTATCTTAGGTAAGCACACGCTGGTAAAAGTCCCTTTACTCGCTGTCAAATTTTTTCTCTCACGGACTTATCTTTCAGGGAATCTTGCGCATTGACTTGCCAAGATCCAGGAGCATGATTTAACTATCATGACTTCTAAAACCATTAAGGGACGTGACTTAGCCCTTCACTTAGCTTAGCATGCAGAAACAAGTGAAGAAACTGGTGAACAAGATAGCTCTCTATCAACACTATTTTATATTGACAGTCAAATACTTCCTGTAGCTGAACATCCTTGGTATAAAGATCTAGTGCATTACTTGCAAAACCGGAGGTGTCCAGATAACTTAGATACTCATCAAAAGAGAAGGCTTCATCTTGAATCATCCAGGTACGTCATTTTAGGAGACTTCTTGTTTAGGAGATTTGTCAATGGTATGTTACTTCGCTGTGTGAATAATGAGGAAGCACATAAATTGTTACAAGAGACTCATGGATCTTCGGATGTTGTCATTCATGTAGGAGGCCACTTTTCTGCTAAAACTACTACTTTTAAAATTATCAGGAAATGGTACTATTGGCCTTCAATCTTTCGTGATTCTTGTAATTTTTCAAGATCTTGTGACAAGTGGCAGAATTTCGCTGGGAAGGAATGTTTTTCTGCCATGCCTTTACAACTTGTCCTCTTTGACTTTCCTTTTTCAAAATAGGGTCTGGACTTTATTGGTCTTATTAATCTCCCATCCTTAGCAGGGCAAGTTTTTATCTTGGCAACCACAGATTATTTTACAAAATGGATTGAGATTGTCCCACTTAAGCATTCAAAGGATGAGCAGGTGACTTCTTTCCTTGAGGCTAATATTTTTTCTAGATTTTGTCTTCCTTTGGAAATTATTACAAACAATGGTTCCGCTTTTATTTATGCTAAACTGACTCAGTTTCTAGCTAAACTAGGGGTTAAGAATTTTACCTCATCAACTTATTATCCACAAGGAAATGGGTAAGCTGAGTCTACTAACAAAAATCTCATTAGAATTATCTAGAGGCTCATTGAAGATAAGCCTTGTCAATGACACACTCTCCTCACTTACGCCCTTTGGGCAAATTGCACTACCACCAAGGTGAGCACTGGTTGCACTCCTTTCCAGCTTGTTTATGGTCAAGAAGCCATTTTGCCTACTGAGATGGAACTCTCTTCTCTAAGGTTGATGCTACAAGTTGAATAATTAAATTCTTCCAATATCTCTCAAATAATGAATGCACTCTTGGCTTTAGAGGAACAAATGATGTTTTCCTTGGATAACATAAAGAGAAGACAACAAACTGTTAAAATATATTTCAATAAAAGTGCCAAAGATGTCAAATTTAAGGTTAATGAGAATGTCTTGTTGTGGGATTCAGCTCATGCTAATAGAGGAAGGCATTCAAAGTTCCAAAAGTTATGACTAGGTCCTTTTAAGATCGCTTTTTTCCTAGATGCAAATTCCTATATCCTAAAGGACTTGGAAGAGCGATTGTTTTCCTATAGAACGAACGGTTCCCACTTAAAAAACTATCTAGAACCAACTTGAAAGTTTAAATGTTGTATGTAATTTTTTCTTTATTATAGTTTTGTTTTATTGCTTTGATTTTACTTCGTTGTTATTTCTTTCTGTTGTTTATTTATTTTATTGACTTATTTTCTTGTCAGAAATAAAAATGTTGGATCAATTTTTCCACAACGATGCTATTCTGCGAGTATTGTTAATCAATAAAAATCATGTTACACAGTTGTCATGATGTCCCCCATTGAAGACATCATTGAAATTGTTATCTGCTTCAACTGTTGTTAGATAAGATTTTTGGTTTTTCATCCCTATTTATGCTTTCCTTTTCTTCCCTCTACTCCAAGATTCAAAAGAGCACACCATAAAATTTTTCTCCTTGGAGCTAAAATGTTTTCACTATGAGTAATCGGATGATTATGCATGCAAGGATAAGCCCCCTCATACGTAACACTTTCCATGAGTTATTCCCAAAACCCCAAATCATTTTTTCCTTTAAACCGCTCACTTTCCCCTATTGCATAATCATTCCGATGTCTATTTCCTTAATCTAATATTCACCTGGTCTTCGAAACTAGATAATCTGAGTTCTTAATCTATTGGAAATATATTTTCTTGTGGATTCGCTAGTTTGTTGATGATTAAAATCACAACGATGAATATTGCTCGCAAATGATTTCCAAGCTCTATTAATTATTTATAATAATAATAATTAACTAGTAGGTGAGACCCCCTTGTAGACTAGTGGTGCTATGATGGATGTGTTACGCTTATATTTTTATTTGTTGTTATAATGATGCCGACATAGTCTTCTACAATTGATGATACAAGTCATGGTTTTATTTGTCGTGGTGGCATAAGATGGTTGATTGAATGTGTCATTGCTAGATGGTTTTGATGGTCACTTGTGATTTATGACAATATTATGGATAAAAGAATTATCTTTTACAGGTGTTATGTTTATGCATTAAACATTGATTAATTATTTTATATATGATCTTATGCAAACGGATAATGCAATGATGTGGGAGCTTAAAAAAAAGGAAAAGAGATTATATACAAACCTTAAGGTATATGTTATTGAAACAAATGAAGGGTGATAGAGCTAGCTGCTAAACTTATGTGCTTTGATAAGAGGATTATGTGTAAGGCATATATGGTAATGTTATAACATATGGTTGTTGTTAAAGATTTGATAAGATTTGGGGTGGTGCACTATGCAATGAATATAAAAATGGATATTTTTTTGAATTAATGGTTGATGTTATGGTGTATGGGCTGACTTGTACGTTATTGAATGGGACCGGGGAAGGAAGCGACATGCATTTACTGCACATCACTCAAACAAACCGCGAGCCCGTCACCCTAGCCATAATTGCATTTGGTTTTTCATCTCTCATGGTTGTGGAGGCTCCGCGATTTTTGGTTGTGGAAGGAAAATACAGTCCAACTCTTCCATCAAGCGATTTTTTCCAGGTATGGCTCCTTTATTTTCCATCCATGATGGTCCCTCTGTGTTATGAATCATTTTTTTGGCTTAGGATTGCATAAGGTCTGTGTTTTTCTTAAGTTTTGAATCTGTATCATTGTTGTGCTTATGGTTTCTTATGTGAATACTCTGGACTGTTGGTGTTTTAAATAAAAATAATGGATTTTATTGTTGTGTGTAGCCTGTGCATTGGTTATTGGTTTAAAACATGTCGGTCAACTTGGGGTTTTACTCTAGTTCTTTGTGGAAAATTATGATAATGGTGTAACAAGATTTGAGTTTTGGTTCATGGGTTTTACTACCAATCTTGGTGTTGAATTCTTGTCACTCCTTTTCCTCTCGGTCATGGTTATGTCTCATTCCTCCCGGTTGCAATGCAGACTATTAAGAGTTGCACTATTCGTGATTTGTTTTGACCGAGCCCAAGATTTATTTTTTCATGGCATTGCCTTCACTATCATTGTGTTGGAAGCATTGCATAGTCGGGTTTGTATCACCCATAACTTTGAATGGAAACTTGTATATGTGTTGGGTTGGCCACGGGTTGTGCTCATGCATTCTATCCACAATGTTTCTAGGAGTTCGCTTCTCTCGTTATCCATTGGAGGTGGCTGACTGTTATGTTCTGGTAGCCCTCACTGTCAAGATTTTTAAAGGTTACGTGTCTGTGGTGAATTTGGAAAGGGCATGAGTTCTATGTTTCTACAAAAGACTACTCCTTGATTACTTCTCTGTGACAACTTATTTTTAAAAAAAGGGGCACGAGTGATTTGTGTGTTTGAATACTCGTTCTTGACTAATCCATCATCTCGTTACCTCTTTGCAATAAATTTTTTAAAAAGGGAACGATCTATTTGTGTTTCAAGGACTTTCTCATGTGGTCAAGCTATTTACCCTTACCTGTATTGTTGTGTTAAACCCTAACACTATCTTGGTCTCGTTAAGGATTACAAACACTTGTACATGCTCGGTTTTGTTTCTCCTTGACACGACTTGGTTTTTTTTTCTTGGGCACATCTTAGTTCTATTTCTCCTCTGGCACTATATGACTATGTCTTTTGTTGGGCATTTCTTTTAAAGGAAGTATGTACATGTTTAATATACAAAAATCTCAGGCTCAGAGTTACATGTTATTGGTGGAATGTTGTTGTCGAATCAAGACTGGTGTTGATTATATTGTTTAATGCCTATGTATAATTGAATCGAGGCCCGATTATGATTTTTAGTGCAAGTAAATTATGTCAAACAATGTTGGAAGGTCGACAGTTGGAGGTTAATACTCGACATGTTCTTATTTGAGTTTAATAAATAAATATATGGATGGCTGGGATCACTATGTATATTTCTATTTTGTTTTAAAAGAAAAAGGGGTTAGCATTGGAACACGAAAGACTGTGGCTCGAAGGGTTATCATTATGGAAATAGGAATGATGTTATTATGTTGTGCATATATATATTGTACATATGTGAAGGCTGCTATAATTGAGGTATTATGGGCATATGAACGGTCTTTTATTTGAAGTCAGCAAAGCATTATGTCTATAATTAAGGGGCAGTTCAATGATTTTGGTTTTAAAGTGGATTCTTATCGAATTGTGGGTATGAACAAAGTTATGGTTGTTGCTTGATTTAATTTATTTTTTATGAACAATATTTGTATTATTCCCTTTCATACAATCACTTTTTCGCTCATTATACCCCCCTAACGATTCCAATTTCATTTTTACACGCCCTAGTCTATAAATAAATTTAAAATTTTGTATGATAATAGTAAAAGATATGACATAGAAATAGGTGGCAGTTGATATTTTTGGTATTGATTGCAAACTTAGTTATTTAATGAATTGTTGAGCAATACTCGTGTTTTATTCCCTGTCATGCTACCACTTTTTCACTCATTACAATCCATCTAGATGTCCTATGAACCCTATTTCACCCCGTCCTCATTTGGAAATTATTAAATAATTTATTATGGATTGAATTGCATGGGTCTTATGTCAATTTCTGAGTCAAACCTTGTTTCATATAAACAGAATATCATGTATGGTCTTGTAAGGGCTAGTTGCTAATGAATTGTTGCTTACATGATGATTTTCTTCAACAGAAGCAGTCATGGAAGAAACAATAGAGGAAGAGGTAACTAGAACAGAGGGCATAGAAGGCCTAGATTCTCAATTTATTTTGATGCCAACCCCTAGGAGTTGAACTAGTTGTTTCAAGGTGGGTTCTTCAATTGGATTGGGCAAGGGATAGTTCAACCTCGACCAGATTGGCCTCCCTTCTAGCCTCAAAATATCGCTGGTATTTGTGTGCCTCCTCATGTATCCATGCAACCAAAAGGTCCTAAGAATGGTGGATGGCAGGAGATTACCAATCTGACAGTCTCCCACCATCGTGGCAGATCCAACTTGTCATTACCTCCTCCTCCTCCACCTGTAAATCCTAATGTTCAAATTTCCCCTATACAGTCACCTGTCCAATCCTCTCATGTTATCAAATTTCTTAAAACTAATTTCCCCCATGTACAAGACAAAGATAAAGTTGTTTCCTCCCCCTCATCTCCTTCAAATAACTCATCAAAATTAGTGTCGTCCCTTATGCATCTGAAGGACGATTTCTCCCATGTTATTAGTGAGATTAATCCTCAAGGTTCGAATCAACCTGAAGCTAATTCTGGGAAGTCCAAAGGGGACATCAGTGATAGAAGAATGATTTTCTCTCAAAGTGGAAAATATGGATTTTAATTTATGTGTTTATGATTGAGTTGTTGAAGACAGTGGTCTCATAAAAGTTTGGAAAACAAACTATTTTTTAGGGATAATGTGATTATTTACATGTTTTGGATATGATTTGAATTATTTCTGATATTTAATATTCAAATTTGTGAAATATTTATGGGAGCTACAAAGAGACATGTGTTTAAATGATTATCTAATTGTGTTTATTTTTTGTAAAGAATAAAAGAAGGGAGTCACAAGGGTTCCCACCTACTTCGTTATTATTAAATAAAGACCCTTAACTATTGTTATTGTTATTACTTCCCCTAAACTAAAAATAATTAAGTTTAATTAACTTAACTAAAGGAGGTAGTTCAACTAATTCAACTGATTTGGAATGCATAAAAGCCAAATGAGAAGGAAGAACAAGAGGATAATAGAAGGAGAAAGAAATACTAAGGTTTTCTCTTTTGTTTTCATGAG
Organism: Picea sitchensis; assembly: GCA_010110895.2. Classification (NCBI taxonomy): domain Eukaryota; kingdom Viridiplantae; phylum Streptophyta; class Pinopsida; order Pinales; family Pinaceae; genus Picea; species Picea sitchensis. The sequence goes on along the minus strand of SNQJ01S0071736.1, from coordinate 16,957 downwards.
ACAGTTCAATTTTCATTCATTCTTGAGTTCATTAAAGGCCTAATTCTCTTTTTGATAGAAGGGTCCTATTGTAGACAACAAGGTTCAAAGTTGAACCATATCATTCAGATGCTTGTTTAAGAGGTGTTGATCTATCTTTGATAGTCTGTGTATACTTGTCTGTTTATGGATTAAATTTCATAACTGATAAATGATATTGTGCATAGTCAAGTTGACAACAGTCTGTGGCAAGATGATCCAGATTTTAAAGTTCAGTTTTTACTCCTTGTCAGAATCCTTTTGTATGGTTTTCATTGTAGATATCTAAATTTGACTTTGGTCCATGCCCTAACATGGATTTTGTAAAGAGAAATATACTTTGATTTCTTGGAATGAAATAAAGCAATTGTTGTTCTGTCTCATTTGCATGTATCTGTGACTTGGTTACTTTTTCTTTCAATCTCCACATTTACTTCCTATAATCTGTATATTTTCATAAAATTATATAAAAAATTCATATTTTGCAATAATCTTTTAATTTAAAAAACCATCTTAAGCCCTTGTAATTAATACTTTTGGATTGGGAAATACTTTTTGAGGCTATAAAACATAGGGTGATAATCCCAACTATCTTGTCTTAACTAGGAAGGATTTGAAAATGATTGAGTAAGATAAATCATATATTTTCCTCAACAATGTGTTCACCTGGTTGTTGGAAAACATGTGATGAGGTACCTTAGGGGTATATTAGATTTTGGTCTCAACTATAGTGGAGATTATGAATTCAGATTGAGTGGTTATACCGATTCAGATTGGGCTGGAAGTGTCTCTGACAGAAAGATCACTTCAGGATGTTGTTTCAGTCTGGGGTCAGCCACGATCTCATGGCAGAGTAGGAAGCACTCAAGTATTGATCTTAACACGGTAGAAGTAGAATACATTGCTGCCTGTTCCGCCAGTTGTGAAGCCATATGGCTTTGGAAGTTGTTGACAGGTCTATTCAATTTGGAGATGGAAGCAACCATGATTCTATGTGCTAACCAGAATTGTATAAAGATGACAGAGAACCTTGTGTTCCATGACAAGTCAAAACAAATAGAAATCCAATATCATTACATCTGTGATATGGTGCAGATAGGAGCCATAAAGATCCAGTATGTTAGCACGAATGAACATGTTGCAGATGTATTGACCAAGCCTCTGTCTCGTGTAAAGTTTGAGCAATTTCAAGATAAGATTTTGTAGTCCATGTTATCCCCGATTTCTAGGGATAACTAGGAGATCATGTCTCGAGGCCCACAGGTCCTAGACATGGAGTACCAAGAGCAGGATTGACTTGAGCATGGCCCTGGAGGGCCCATCCTTATTCTCTTCATCAGACCTATCCCACCAGCAGCAGCATCCATCACCATCGGCTTGGACATGCAGTGGATAAGACTCCTGCTCCATGAGGTAATTGGTCCAGGTATCATGGTATGTTTCATCTTTGATCATTATAACTTTCAGATATATGCATCAGGTTCCTTACATTTCTGACAACTGATTGGATCTTACACTAACCCATTTGACCATGGTTGGGGGGATTAATGGGGTGCCCTAGCAAGCTTGTATCCATAGGTTTTGGTTAGCCACGAGGGGGGATTTTGAAGAGCCATAATCTGCTCCCACCATATTACCATTTTACATCTTATCTCCCATTCATCTATCCCATTCCCCTAGTTCGGGCATTAAGATGACCTATTTGAGGGGTTACACTTTATCCTGTGGGAAGAAGGGTCTAAAGGCCGAGGAGGTAAAAACAACTGGTAAAAGATAACAGCCATAGGATAAAAAACCTAGAGATGCCTCGCCCAGGGATCCCCGAGAAGGCAATAAAAAGCCTCTCGATAAGAAACAAAAGGGACCCGAAGAAAAATAATAAAAACAAGACCTAGCCCAGAGGATGGGGGGTCTCATCATGAGCCGACCCATTATGTTCATA
>SNQJ01S0071735.1:59980-73824 GCA_010110895.2 Picea sitchensis | reverse complement strand
GACCTTCCTCCAAGTGTTGGGAGGAGGTCTCGAGGTCAAACCCTGCTGGGTCTCCGGGACAAAATTTGTAATGGCTGCTGTGCTAGACTGGATACGGTGAATGTAAATGATATATATCTCTAATATATATCGAGATAATTTCTCGTTGGAAAAAAAGTGTGCGTGAGATATTGAAAGACGATGAATTACAAGACACTTTTACATTGCAAAAATTATAGCTTAACAAAGTAAGAAAATAATATTATAAAAACATCATTTTCCATATAATTTTTTAATCCATTCCTTATCCAAAAAAATCTTATAAGTAGTTGAAGTTGGTCAACAAAACACTTTGAGAAGTTCTAAAGAAATAATGAAGAGTCATACCTAGAAATTTAATAATTTTAATAAAGAGTAAAAAATTTACAAATATCTATTTTATAAAATAAATATTGGTTGAAATTATTGTCCAGAGCGAAATACATCCAAGAGATTCATAATTACTAGTTTTGTAGATGAAAAGTTACCTTAGCTAAATCAAGTATTTCATGTAATTTGAATTTATTTAACTTTTGTTATTGTTAACAAAGTAATCAATTTTAATGAGTGTTTAAAAAAAAAAAAAACACTTATTTTAAATGAATGTTTTGAAAAAATATATAAATATTTATTTTTAATGAATATTTATTTTTAAATTTTGTTTCCTTTAATCAATTAGTATACATTTTTAATGAGTGTTTAAAAAAAAAAAAACTTATTTTAAATAAATGTTTTGAAAAAATATATAAATATTTATTTTTAATGAGTATTTATTTTTAAATTTTGTTTCAAAGGAAACACTTGTATACCTTCTCAAATCATGAACCATGCTTTTTTTAACCTTTTTAAATTATCTCTTTATATTGCTTAATCTCTGCAATGAGCGAGACTCTCTCCTGTGGGCCGGGGGAGACGTCTCGGGTATCCTCACAGTCAAGAATGTCTACGAGGCCCTCCTTCATTCTCAGAATTTTGTTGCTGAGTCGCCGGGGCTTCTAAAGATCTGGAAGTGGTCTTTACCACTCAAGATCCAACTATTCTTTTGGCTGTGTGTTAAGGATCGGGTGCTCACCTGGGAGGCGCTCCGTCGGCGGGGCTAGCAGGGGCCCGGGTTATGCCACCTTTGCAAACATGACACCGAAGACCTTGATCATCTTATGATCCACTGCTCCTTCACAATTAATTGCTGGCACTTGTTATCACGACATCTCTCTCTACAGGTGGTCTGGAGCGGTGTTACTTTCCCCGATTGCTTAGATGCATGGCTCGCTGACAGAACGGCCCCGCACCCATTGGTGGCTCACGTGTGTTGGCAGATCTGGCTTGAGCGCAACCAGAGTCTTTTTGAAGGCCGTCCTCCCTCCTACTTTGCGGTCCTCCACAAAATTTTGTCCTCTTTTCAATGGCAGTCGTCTACTATCAAAGACTTTCATATTAAATCGTCTGACTTCTTGCTGGAGCCTGGGTCCACTTTAATTTGTTTTGATGGCGCAGCACTGGCAAATGGACAATGCTGCGGGGCTGGAGGCACTCTCAAGACTCATCCGTCTAGGGTCACCAAGTGGTTTCTGAACTGTGGTGACGGATCCAACACTAAAGCAGAGCTTATGGGTTTGTGGGCATCTCTCTTCCTTGCTTCCAGCTGGTCTTTAAATCACATAATGGTTCTCGGTGACTCAAGAGTAATTATTGAATGGATTAACCACAAGAGTAATCTTCAATCCGTTCACATCGAAGGATGGAAGCAACAAACTAGGGCGCTGGCCAACATCTTCACCGACGCTAATTTCCAACATATTCCTAGATGTCACAATTCCGAGGCGGATGCACTATCCAAGCGGGCTCTAGGACAGGTGGTTGGGAGACTATCGGTTTACCATTGTGATAATGGTATAGACAGCCCCATCACCACTTTTAATATTTTCGAGTCATAATGCCCTTTTCTAGCTGTACAAGAAAAGCATTGTTAATTACAGTCCAGTTTCCCTCTCTTACTTCTCCTCTTGACAAAGCTGGTATCAACAGACTTCTTCTTCCAGTTTCCTTTTGGGACTGTGTTGTATTGGAAAGCGATAAGCCAGCACTGCTCTCGTATTTTCTGCTGTGTGACTCTAGTTATTGTAAAAAAAATTATTATTTGAGAAAATTTTTCTTCTTGGAAAAAAAAAAAAAAACCATATTTTTAAACCTTTTAAATTCTCTCCATTGCTTAGTCATTTTATCAAATGGCAACACATTTTTTTTTTACTATAACACCATGCACATTTCTTATACTTAAAATTTTTATTTATTTGTATATCATATTTTTATGTTTGAGTGTTTCAATTAGTTTAAATAATTTTTCATTTTTTTATTGATTTGAAATTATTGAAATGTTTTTCATTAAGATGACTATTACCTTTTACTCTAGAAATAGTTAACCAACCTTTACTAACTTTTATGTTCGATTTTTTTTCATAAATATTTATTGATTAATTTTTTTTTAACAAAATTTATGATAAAATCATACAAATAAAGTTAATCAATTTTTTTTATTTCTTTTTCAAGTAATAAGATAAAACTCATCATATTTTTTTAGTAAGATTAATCTTTTCCATTCTTTTTTCTTCTATTTCTCACTTTTTTTTTATTTTTTTTTATCTCTTTTACTATGAGTTTTCACTCCGTAAGAAAACATTATTGCTTTTTACCAAACATGATTAAATGTAACCCTAGAGCTATAATGAGCCATGGACATGAATGCCTCACAAAATGTCTAAACAACGATAAAGAAGTGTCATGGAAGACACCAATATGGAGACATATGTTGATATGCACCCAACATTGCCCAATTGGTTGGAAGATATCATAAATAGTCTATGAGAGCATATTCACAATTGTATAGTAAACAATAATTGATCACCTCAAGACCAAATTGAACAGAGAAAAAACAATGAGTAGCCTACATCCTCTTAAGCCTTATTTGATATGCACTGGGTTTGAACCGAGGCAAGGCTAGTATTAGGACCTTGATCATGAGTTATCCTTCAATTTATGGATACATTGATCTAACTACACAGCTTGGTCATGTTGTGATAATGAATCCAATTAGTTATGATGGCAACAAAGCAATAGGGTGACTATCACAAATAACAAACAATTGGTAGAAGTAATGTTCCAATACTAAAGTGTGGAAGCGATTTAAAAAATAAGTGAAGTTGAGGTGATGAATAAATGTGCATGATGTCAACCAAACAATATGCATGCATAAAAAAACATAACAAATGCATCTACATAATACCGATAAATAATGATATATATAATAATGGTAGGCAATAACAACTTAACAATTGAAGAGTATGAAGAACGAATGTATAACTTATCTTGCGGATCAGGCAATGAACCATAAATCATAAAATGCAAATCAAAACATAAGAGATTTCTCATATGCACATATTATGCATGGTACATAATTGAGCTACAACTTTGGCAAGGATTGAAGTACTATGAGAATAGTGTGACTCTAATCACATAGCGGAACAACTCATAGTTGTATGAGCTCAACCTTTCAAGAGATTTAGAAGAAGGGAAGAGTCTAACAAATGCATATATCTATGTGCTAGAACTCTTTAAATGCCATGCTACCCCACAACTTTCTTTTTGTTTGTCTAGATGAATGAATGGTTTTACAAATGCTATTATTACATATTTATACAAGAATAAGGGGTATGCAATGATCAAGAGAGGTATCCCATGAGCTTGCTCTTGAGTACGTTGTCCATCACATTGTACCTTGAAATTAGTTCAATCTAGGCATGAGTGGTCCAAATTAAACTTGATCACCCATTTAGATAGGTGCACCAACCCTCAATTTGTAACATGTCATTGATGTGGATATATGAGTCATCACTAAAGTGGCATGGTAATGAATCACATGCCGGATTGTCTACTAAATTGGCACCTTGTGGATTGAATGTTAGAACCAAAGCAAGGTCACTCATAAGATTATGTATTGTTAGCTTGTGCAGGGTAGGATGTGATGAGAGGGAGGTATTGTTTTTCACAAATATGGCACAATGGATCTTGGTGAAACTCTAGTGTGCTATTGTGTTAGTGCATTGAAGGTTATGAGATCCCTATTGCAAACCAAAATTGCACCAATGCATAGGTAAGGTTATCTACAAAAATAGATAATTTTCATGCTAACCTCAAGTATGATGCTATATCTATCTTCACATTACTTATTTATATATATTGATATTGATATATTAACCTGGGTTAATTCCAATTATTCATTAACTCTTTGTGCATTATTATATGGGAGGTTTATAACATAGCCTAACTGAAATAAAAGTACTATCACAACACCAAACGTAAGGTAGTGGAGAGGAAGAAAGTAGAAGTATAACTCATTCACAATTTTTTTTAACGTAAGACCATGGAGGGAAGTAGCCACATTTTGTTGGCAACCAACAATTAATATCACTCTGTCGATCTTCGAAATGCAAGCTTGGCAAAATAAATTTTATTAGCGGCCTCTTTGTGTTTGCGAAGAGTTTGATTATGATTTTTTTTTGAAGAATTGCTTGATTGATCATTTTCTATCTTTGAGTTTTATTTTTTTCAATAAACTTCTCATTTACCCATTTCAATTTCATGACTGTCAAGCATGAAATTGAAATTGTTTTGTATAAACACATTTGATAAACACTAAAAGTTTCTCTCCTTATAAAACTAAACGAGCCTTTGAAACACCTATAATCTCGAAAATTTTAAGTTTGATTAACATATGGTTATCTGCAAAATTTCTATAGCATTAGGATAGAACCTAGTCACGTTTGATTCATGTTATACCTTGATCGATTTTCAATAATGTTATGTTGTTGCTTTACCCCTTTGCGATTTTGGTTCTAAAACTATGACATAAACCTATGATCCAAATGCTACCTTTGGTTGTTATGGCACGGTCTATTCACTGTATTACCTGGCTAGTGGTCGTGCTCTAAAACCATTACATCTTTGTCTTGTTCACTTGAACTTGCATTCATTTCGTCGGTTGATGGTGCTTCATAATCATGGATTAGGTTCTTAACAGGCGAGGTGGTTTTTGATTATATTTGTCCTCTGGTTCGGGGTTTAATCAACAGTAAGAGTGGGAGTCATGGTAGCATCCTCCCGAGATCGTAGTTTTCGGGCCACCTTTGACTATACAAAACATATCATCTATTTTGGGTTGGCTTGAACGTAGACTCATCCATTATGCACCTTCTAGTATATCATGATCAAGCTTATGGATCTTGTAGTTAGGGTAGAGCCGAATGGATCATAGGATCTGCTCTCTCACGATGATGCTGTAGATGACCTCACAATCTTCAGATGGATTAAGTTTGTATTCGAGGGTTTTAATCTGGAAGTCTCCCAAGCTTTTGCCAAGACTTTTGACGGTGCTAGAGCTAAAATAGGTGACCTACAGTTACAAGTTGATGAGGAATCAATAACAGAGGCCACGGGCCTGTCACGGGAAGGAGACCGCATGTTCAAAAACATGAAAATAGAAGGTATCCCTTGGCATCTATTGATGATTTCCAGAAAGTCACGCTACAACGTTAAAGATACACCCATCCATTTGTTCAAAACTCGTAGGCATGGTTTGTTGTTAATAATCAAACAATTCGTCACATGTGAGGGACGCTATGGACTAGTATTTTTATTTCATGTGTGCCTATTAATGGTCTTCCTAGGTTTTAAGTTAAACTTGCCATTTTATTTTCTTAAAATCCTATAGAATATGTTTAGGTTCTATTAGAGACAAAACCCCAACTCAAAATCCAGTCTTTTCCACCATGGTTTAATCCGGGTTTTGGTTAATGCCCATTTGTTAAAGGTAGGAGATAACTGGAAAGGTTTCCTTGTTAGGAATGGTTTTGTTTTGTTGCCACCAGAATCGGTCAATAGTTTACCTCTCTATGTTGACGAGTCTACCACCCCTTGCTTATCGTCTCACTCTCTACAGAGTTTTCGAGTGGAAATACAACTCTCAAAAGACCCTGCATTGCCTCCCGATATTCTTGTTGATTCTCATCCATTAGCCGAGGTCACCTCCAAGAAGCACGAATTCGTTCCAAAGAAGCCCTTGGAGGAAGTTCTGAGTCATCTAAGGGATAAAGTACCTGTCGTCCCTGATCTTTACAAAAATCGGTTTATGGAAATGAAATTAAAATCAAAGACAGAGTAAGCTAAACACACAGAGGGTTGATGATTTAGATTTTAGGAATAAAAGGAATGACCGACTTCTTTCAAGGATGACAAGGAATCGACACCAAAACAATGATAAACCTATCCCCACAGTTGATATCGAGGACACAATCTCTGTCGACGATGCCAATTCTAATGCCACTAGAATAGATTCACCCCAATATGATTTTGTGTCTAACTTGCCTCCATTTCTAAAAGAGCAAGAGGTATTTTCAGGTATCCAGTATGATTTGAAAAGGGTTATGGCACAAGATAAACCATTAAACTTAGATCATAATCGCCCACTACCAAATCTGGAACATGTATACTGTGAGGATTGCTTTAATTGGATCTAGAGGTATTACCAGGACAACCCTTATCTACAGGCTCAACTAAATCAAGTTATGTCTCGTAACTTGGCATTGGAAAAGGAAAACGAGGATTTGAGAGCTAGCACGCAACTGTTTTCACCCAGGGCCAACAAAAGGTTCAGGAGGTCATGGGATATTATTATAAAAAAATCCACCAATTTCAACGTTGTTATCAATTCAGAATTATTTCATGCTTCTTTTTCAAAGATTTAATGGGTAAACATTCTTCTTGGAATTTACGTTTGGTTTGTTTAGTGATAAATGAAATTGTTTTCTTTTGGTTTTTATTAGACTAGCTACAAAATCATAGATTCTGTAGCTTGTCTTTAATTAGTTTATTTGATTGCTTTTCTAATTTAAATTTCATTTTTTTTTTCCAGGTGTGAAGGAGATAAATGTGCAAAGGTTGAAGGAACGAGTAAATAGTTGGAAATGCTATTTGTAATTTTCATTTTGAGAAACAGTTTCAAGAATATTTTGATGATGTAATTATTTTGAATAGTTGTCACAACAGTCCTATCTTTTGGTTACTTTTTACTAAAGACTTTATTAAAATGGATTTGTCTCTATCTTGTGAGATATGAGAAGCATACCATGAATTTAGTTTAAATACTGGTGTTTGCCCAGAGACAGAAGCAATTCTATTGGGACCTGATAATGGACTTATCATTTTGAGAAATATATGGACTGCAGTTTAATTTTTGGCTTTAGTCCTTCTACAGACTGTACAATGTGATTATTGGCCTTCATATATTTTCTGGGCATGAAAAACTTATCTGTAATGAATCAGTTTTTTTTTTTTTTCGTAAGTGAGTGTGAAATCCTGTATTACTGTAAGAAGTTATGATACAAAAAAGACAAGGGGAATCCCTTGATTTGCCAAAAAGGAAACTAGATCAGGGATCCCGGAGTTGCGATGTCTGAGATAACAAGGGGGGGCTGGGTCGCCACCAAGGGAAACCGACCGAGTCCTTCGTAAACCAGTTTGAAAGACTAAACCATAACATATACATAAAATATAATAAAAAATAACAGGGGTAGCTCCTATCCTGGAAATAACTTGACCTGGGGGTGAACCTACTCTAGTCTAGGATGATGGGATGTCTTGCGTCGTCATCCTTTCTTGCCTCGTTTTCCTTCCTCTGCTCCACCGTGCACATCTTCCTGATACAAGCTGGTGTTCTGCTCCAGTCTACTGGAGTGATTTCCATGTGGTGGACATAGTGTAGGTAAAGGTGGAATTGGCCTGACATTCGTTCCATTTTTTCCTTTTGGCTCCTCTGGTCCTCCGCTAGTCTTTTTGCATTGGCCTCCAGATTATTGAGGCATTTCAAAATTTCCATGAGCACCTTCTTGTGGTCCCTGTTAGTCTCCCTGCTGGTCTCTTTCTGGTCAATGTTCATCTTGCCTATCGACATTTTTGTTCGCGAGGCCTCCTCTACCGTTTTGTGGTAGAGGGTAGTTCTGGGCTGCATAGCCCCTGGGTCTTTTATCTTGTCTGCTTCTTTAATTAGTTCTGTCTAGGCTTTACCCTTGCGTTTGGTGTTAATTTCTCTCTCCCACCTATTGATAATTGCTTTTCCCTTTGGATCAACCTGCGTGAGAAAGGTACCCTTGGCTTCTCTGGCTGCTTGCTCCATCCTTGTAATTCTCCGGGCACTTGTCGGGGGTTCTTTTCCTTGGGGACCTCTCTTTCTATGGGTTTTCATCATTCTTACCATCTCGGCTTGATTGTGGTGGTTTTTGTCTTGGGTTCTTCTCCCGTTCCTATTCGCTCCTTCCTGATTTGTAAGACGGGATATGTAATTGCTTCTCTCGAGTTTATGGCTATTTCTGGTGTTTCTTCTTTTATGGTATTTCCCTGGTTGTGGGCTCATCTCAACAATCACGGACTGCTCATAAAGGTGTATCTCCTGGTCCTTTTTCACTGTTTCAGAGTGTGTTCTCTTGGGAGCCCTGCCGTCATCTCCACGCCAATCCTTTGCCCTGCACGTTGTACGACAATCATTACCACTCCTCGTATCTGTACTTGGGTGAGGTGTACCCATACTCGGCCATTCAAAACCCTTTTGTCCTTCGTCCTTTGCCGCCTGTTGATTAACTTTTCTACTTTCCCACGGGCAACCCCTATACCTCTTCCTATTGACAGGACCGTGGTGTCGTACCTCTTCTTATTGTGTGACCTGGATCTACATTGTAACTCATGTTTGGGTGGTGGGATATCAGATTCTGCCTGGATCCTTCGTGCCCTTTAGTTATTTCTGTGCCTCCATCCTCAATGTGATCGTCCGTACTTTGGCTGTCGTCATAGTCTTTTGCCGCTAGTTGGATGCAGTCTGTTTGGAACTGACCATTTGGGATGTTACTCTAGATGGTGTCCAGTTCTGGTCCTTGCTTGTTGACCCCCTCATTAGCGATTCTATCCGCCAGTCCATTTGCTGACCGCTGCACCCAACATAACTCCACTGTGATCCCCATCTGCAAGTGCTCCTTAATTTTTTGCAGGGACTGTGCCAAGCGCCAGTGCCACTGAATTTTGCCCACTCTGGTATCGTTTTGGAGTCTCCTTACCATGTTGATAACTAATGTGGAGTCTCCTTCCACTATGACGTTTGTCATCCCTTCCTGACTTAAAATCTTGAGGCTGGTGTCCAGAGCTCCGAATTCCGTGGTGTTGTTGGTTGAGTTTCCCAGACTCCAAGCGTACATCCGGATCATATTTCCTTTACTATCCCTGATTACTCCTTCCATTCCTGTCCGTCATGGGTTACCTTTCGATGCCTCGTCGAAGTTCATGTTGAAGGAGCCGACTGGTGGTGGTTTCCAGTTACGCTCACCTACTTGGAGTTGCGGTGGCCATCTTACCATATTGGAGTTGCGTCCATCTTTCAGGTGGAAGGCTTCTAGAATTTGGCAGTCCTGGTCTGTGAGTTGCGCTCTTCCTGTTTGGTAGTTGCAGCTCTGTACCGTTTCTTTTGTCATGGATATTATTGTTTCCTTAATCTTCCCTTCTGCCCATCTTTGGTTCCTGAAGATGTGCCGGTTCCTTTCCTTCCATATTTCCCATATGATCATTCTCAGGATGAGGGTCCAACAGAGGTTCACTTCTTCGTTTTCAGTGTAATTCTCTTTCCAAGTATTGATAGTTGCGAAGATGTTACCTCTGATCCTATTTGACTGTCGGAAGATACCTTCCGCCTAGTCCCATATTTCTGCTCTATAGGTGCATTCGTCAAGGAGATGGTTCGTTGTTTCCTCCTTATATTGACAGAGGTGGCATATGGAAGGACCTATGAATCCTCTTTTCCTTAGGTTTTCCCAAGTTAGAATTCGGTTGTGGAGTATTAACCATTGGAAATTTTTTATTTTTGGCCACTGGGGGCCGTTCCAAATCTTATCCCATTGTTGCGTCGGGTCTTCTTGGTCTTGGTCCTCTATATAGTGTCGGGCTTCTTTGAGATTGAATTCCCCGCCGTCTTTTTATCCCCATCTCAGCTGGTCATTTCCTTCTGTGACTGAAATTTTGCATTTCCCCAATTCCTCCTCCACCTCTTTTACCGTTGTTGCGGTTTGGGCTCTATTCTATGGGGTGAGAGTGTTCCAGATTCTCCATTTGTTGCGATTTGTTTCTTGTTTCCAGTAATGGTAGACTCTGGTTTTACCTTGCGCGATCAACTCTTGTTGGAGTGCCTCCCTGTCTGGTTTCTCCATTCTGGGTTCCTGTTGCCATGCGTCCTCCCAGAATCGAGTTGTTCTGCCATTCCTTACTTCCCAAAAGCTGTATGTCTGAATACAGGCATTGTTGCGCCAGGCTAGGTTCCAGATGGCTGAACCTTCCCTGGTTCCTCTGAAGCATACTCTGTTCTGGTCGCTTATGTCTGAGGCATACTTTGCCTTCCACAAGTTTTCCCATGGTGTATTAGTTTCTTTGACCCATCGCCACTAGAGTTTGACCCCATAGGCGTCATTGGTCACTTGCGGGTATTGTAGCCCCATAACTCCTTTACTTTTTGGTTTACAGACCTTATCCCAAGTCACCAAGGCCCATGTTTTCCTTGTTTCCGCTCCTCGCCATAGGAAGTCCCTTTGGATGGTTCTTATTATTTGTAGTATCCCCTTGGGGATTGGGAAAACAGACATCATAAAGGCTGGAATTGCTTGCAAAATAGACTTGGTCAGAATAAGTCTTCCGGCTAGGTTGAGGGATCTGTAAGTCCAGTTTTTTACCCATTCCTGTAAGTTGTTGATTATTCCTTCCCAAGTGGACATTTTGTAGGCTTTGTCTGTTAGGGGTATGCCCAAGTACTTAGTTGGGAGTGGTCTGCGTTCAAAGCCCAAGATGTTGGCTAAATTCCTTTGGATTGCGGGGTTAGTATTGAAGAAGAAGATCATAGATTTGGAGTGATTGATCTCTGCACCCGAGGCTTTGCCAAACTCTTCTAGGATTCATTTGTAGGCTTTTGCTTCCTTGACTGTGGGTATGCCATGAAGTAAGGTGTCATCTAGAAACTGTTGGTGCATGGAAGTAGGGCAATTTTCAAAAGGTTTGATACCTGTTATTTCACCTGTTGCAGTTGCACTTTTAATGCTTCGGTTGAGACCTTCCATCATCAAAATGAAAAGGAAGGGGGATAGTGGGTCTCCTTGTCTGATGCCTCTCATGGGCTAGAAGGGTTTGGTAGGGGCTCCATTTATTAACAGTGAGTAGCTTGTTGTGGAAACTAGACTGACTATCCAACTGATCTAGTGTTGGGTGAAACCAAAGGCTTCCAAGGTCTTGACCATATAGTGCCAGATAATTTTGTCATAAGATTTTTCTAGGTCCAGTTGTATTATCATTCCCCATATCTTCTGAAGCTTCAGGGTGTGGATCAACTCATGGGCATGAATAATATTGTCCAATATCTGTCTTCCTTTCACAAAGTCTACCTGTTCCTGTGAGATCAGTGTGGGTAGGAGGGGTTTCAATCTATTTGCTATAACTTTGGAGATTATCTTATAAACCACGTTGCACAGTGCTATAGGTCTACACCGATCCAGAGTTTTGGCTTCATTTTCTTTGGGGATTAGTGTAATCATTGTAGCATTGAGGGATTTTAGGATGGAGGCTGACCTTCTAGAGTCTTCCACCACCCTATAAACGTCATGTTTGACAATTTCCCAACAAGCTTTGAAAAAATCCACAGTGAATCCATCTGGTCATGGGGATTTCCCATTGGGCATTTCCTGGAGTACTTGGTCAATTTCCTCCTCCGCAATGGGTTTGTTTAGGTTGTTATTTTGTTCCTTGGTGACCAGGCGGGGGATATGTTGGATTATCCTTTGTATGGCCTCCGTTCTATCCTGGTTGGGTTCCTGGGCTATCCCATGGAAGTGGTTTACCATAGTAGTTTCGATCTCCTTATGTGATTCTCGCTCTATTCTGTCCTGGTCCTTAATCTTCAGGATTTTGTTATGGGTTCTTCTGGCCAGGGTTGTTCTATGAAAAAACTTGGTGTTCCGTTCTCCTTCCTTTAGCCATCAGATACGGGACTTTTGTCGCCAAAGTTTTTCTTCCTGCTGGCATCGAGCTTCCCATTCCTGGTTCATCTGGATCTCTTCCTTTTTCCGTTCCTCCATATAACCCTCCAAAATGCAGGTTTCCTGGAGTTTTTTCATTTTTTCCTCTATGTTTTTTTTCTCTTGGTTTATGTTCCCAAAAGTGTCCTTGTTCCATTCCTTGAGCCTATATTTAATATACTTTAGTTTCTTATAGAGTTTGAACATCCTTGTCCCTTGCTCGGGTTGCTCCTCCCTCCACCAGTGTTTGATTCTTTCCTTGAAAGTCAGGTGTTCAATCCAGAATTTCTCAAATCTAAAGGGTCTGTTCTTTGGTGTGGTTTGGAAACCTGCTTCCAGCTGCACTGGCCAGTGATCAGATCCCCCCTAGGGGAGTATGTTGCAATCTAAGGTTAGCCCCTACATAGTGATTGAATCCGATACTAGGAATCTGTCGAGTCTTGTTGCTACATGATACTGGTTCATCCGTTTATTGTTCCAGGTGAACTGGCCATTATTGGTTTTGAGGTCTACCATCTCCGCTGTGTCTATGAACTTTGAGAATTCCTCCACATCCCCATCCAATCTTCTTGTACCTCCTTTTTTTACCGCAAGTGATGTGATGATGTTGAAGTCCCCTGCTAGGATCCAATGGAGGTTGTTGGATTCGGTTTTAAGGTATTCTAAGTCTCGTATCATTCCTCTCTTTTCCTCTGACACCTGGGGCCCATACACATTAGTGCATAGAATCACCTCTGCGTTCCCAATGATTTGCATGCAAACTGTAAGGGTGTGCCTGGTCGCTTCGACTTCTATTAGACTCAATACTTGTGGGTTCCACAAGGTGAGGATTCCACAAGGTGAGGATTCCTCCTCCCATTTGGTGGCCCTTGATAGCCACCATCTTGTACTTGCGCCATTGTTGTTTACTGATTTCCTCCATTCTGTCTGTATTGCATTTTGTTTCTTGTATAAAACATAGATCTGATTGTTCTTGCTTTATTCTAGTCCTAAGGATTCTTTGCTTTCTTGGGCTGTTTAGGCCTCTTATATTCCAGGTTATAACCTTCATTTAAACATGTGGGGGGGAATTGGGGAAGAGTTTCTTGATCTTACCCGAGTTTATCAGTAACACTCCAAGCTCCTGTAGGGCTACACTATTTGATTTCTTGCCTTTTTTCCTCCGTGTCTGCTTGGGTGAGAGCTGCCTTTGTCCCTCACCGGCTTTGACTCCTAGGTGTCCAATCTCCCTGTGTGTGCGCTTTAGTCCTATGGCTTTGGCTTCCTCCCTGTTAAGTACCTATACCAGATCTGAAGATATAATCAACAGAATTACTGAATACACAATAGATCCACACTTGTTAAGAACCTGAATAGACTGAATACCAATATAATAACCACAAATACTGAATACACAATAGATCCACAATCAAGATAGAAGAAACCACACTTTATTATTATCAAACCCTTGAGGTAGGGGAACACCATACAATGGATCCTATTATGGAAGGGATCCTCTCCTGTTCACTTGCCTCTTCGAGGGGGCTTCCTCCTAATGAGCTTCAGCTCCAAACATACTAATTCTCTTCATGTCTCATTACATTGCTTGAACCCCTTTATATAGTGCTACCATCACCTAAGAACATTCTAGAGGAGGAATCTTCTAGAAGTAGAACCTTCTAAGAAGTCCTCTTACATTTATTA